>UFQX01000446.1:483982-545631 GCA_900497675.1 Arapaima gigas
CCCCCCCCCCCCCCCAAGGGAACAACGTAGGCCGCTAGGAGTCCGATGACCTTTGTGATCTTTCTAACTCTGAAGTTAGTATTGCACGTTCACAATGTTATTTGCATTACAAATGTTGCTTTCATGTTCATACTAAATTTTGCATTTATGTCTGGAGAGTGTTGGCTCTCCGCAGTTTGACACATTTCCAGGGACTGGCATCAGCCTTCGTGCAACTGCAGAGCCAGAGAGGTGCCAAACCAGAAAAGCCTTCCTGCTCTTACACACAGCCCGGGAAAACGGAGCTGGTTGCACGTGGTGAAATCCTGGCGTCCGCGACTGAGCTTTACAGCGGGCTCTTGGAGGAGACGTCAGGTAGTCTGAGGCCAGGAGCGCTTTCCACACCACGCCTCGCCTGGGCTACCGGACTGGAACGACAAATCCGCTCCCCGGCATTTTTTCAGACTATCCTTTCAGTGATATCCGCTGCACACATTTCTGCTCTGATGTGAACTGCGGTCTGACCCTAACTAATTATTTATGGGCTGGGGTGGCCATCCAATCCTGGCCATGTGGACAAAACGGATGCTCATTGATTGCAGGAAGCGGAGGCATCCATCTCGCCTTCCCGCTCTGAAAGTGGAGCTCGGAGCACAGGGAGGTGCACCGCCTTTAAAAATGCAAGAACAGGGAGGCGAAGAGCATCTCCGGTCCCGGCTATGCAGGCGGTGCTACGGGACGCGTCCGGGAGTAACTATAATTCTCAATCTCGGCCGAACACAAACCGGCAATGAGACGACCCCCTGCTGTCCACCCCCTACCCGGCACGTGTTAAAGAGCATGAGACCTCCGTGTGCGTGTTGCCATCCGTCCGTCCTCAGCACACACCTGTGTGTCCATAAACACTTTATGTGCACGACAAGCCACCGCCATGTCAGCGTCTCCAACCTTCAGCCAAGTCAGAGCCAAACTGACCCCAGGGTCAACACCGGTGTACTGTCCACGGGAAGGGAGGGGACAGAGGTGCTTCTCGACCTCCTGCAAGTGTTTGGATTGCAGATGCTGAAAGAAAATGGAAACTCCCCTCCGTCCCTCTCTCAGGCAATAAACAAATTTCAGATAAAACTTTAGTCACAGGTATCATCCCTTTCCAGAAAAAATTAAATATTATGTTTCTGCTGGTCTTGTATTGGTTTGGATTTTTTATGCAGAGTTTGTTGGGAGTTTGGTGGTTTTTATTGATTTCTTGTGATGTCTTTTTTTGCCAGATTTCTCGTCTGAGTTTGTTAAGTTGCAAGGTGGCGCAAAAGTCAGCTGCTGCGACCCTGAAAATGCAGCCGTCTCCTACCTGTGGGGCGAGTTAGTCAGCCAGTTAGTCAGTCTGCACCTTCCTTTACGTCATAAATGTGACCACTTTAGCCATTTTATTACACAACATCACCGAATCACATTTTTCAGAAATCATTTCTTTTCTAACTCACATAAGTGGGAAAAGGGACAAAAAAATAAGAAATATATGAACCCAAAGGTAACGTGAAGTGTTGAGCTTTTCGGCTCCCATTACCATTTACTGTGAGCAGTTGCTCAGCCAGTGCAGTCTGAACATTATTATACGAGTGCTTAATTTGAGCGTGAAAATCAAAGAATTATATAATGTCTTTGTAAAATAGGAATAAAACAATAAAGCACTTGTTCATACATAAATTCCTTTTGTGTGCAGAATTAAAACACAGACCAGCTTTTTTCCTCTCTGAGCCGCTGCATAGTTTGAGGCGGAAACATCATTTGTGTTTTAAAGTGTCGACTTGCCTCTTAACGTCCGACGGGCTCGGCGGTATCGCGTGCGGCAGAAGACAGAGAGAAAAACATCCGATTGCAGCGAGGTCTTCTATCTTATTCAGTTGCTCGGACTGTCCGTCAAAGCGCCGCCCCTCAGGTGAGCGACTTCTCTGCTGCCGGCCTGCCGTCTGCCCGGCAGACTAACCATTTCCGCCGAATTAAAGTGACTTTCAATAAACAAAATGACATATGCATATTAAATCTTTCAGCGGGTCACGAGATTTTTTTTCCCCCCACTCACTGCAAAAAAGTCGAGCGTGAGCGTCTGACACCAGACACGGGCTGTCATCGGCAGCGGCAGTCGCACCGGTAGCCGTCTGCTGAGCCGCTCTTGAGCTCGGCTAATGCTAACTCGCTCCCCGAGCGTTGAATATTCAGCAACGTGCTGCTTCTGTGTACAAAAAATACACAGTGTGGGCCCACTGTGGTGCAGATGGCATCCTGTGTTTATTAAACTTGCATCCTTACAAATGATAATGGTGCAGAATATGAATAGCGCATGAATTCAAATATGTTATTATCCTCCTAAAATACCGAGTGTCCTGGTGGTAGTAACCTCATCGTATAATTAGTTAGGATAACATTATGCACCATAAGGCTTCCATAGATAGCACTGCTTTATATGTTAAATTTAATGCGAGGATGTGAATCGTTTGCAAGGGAAACACAGCTTTACAGGGCTTATCTGGTGTGCTTCTGCAAATTCAGTGTTTATTCTTTAAGCAAGCAATACTTACTCCATGTAACATCTTTATTAATTACTCGTATGGACTGACAGCCTTTATTTACTCTGAAGGTGAAAAACGCGACCCGGTGAAGAGGTGAACTGCAGGAGGTCGGCAGACTGGGCAGATGCGGATGCTCTATTCGTTCCCACCTTATCGCCCTGGTTATTTTCATTATTGCTACAATAGTTTGTATTGTTACCGTAACGTCTCTGTGCCTCCCGCAAAAGGACAGGATTTTTTTAGCAATACAAGGAGCAGTAACAGTACCGAATGAGCGGCGTTTTTTAAAGCGACACGGTGACAGATGGCTGTCTGGAACTGTTGAGGAAACACACGAGTGCCAGCATCTGAGACGTCACCCCGCCGCAGCGACTACTCGGGGCCTGAGAGATGTACGCTTGTCACGAAGCTGCACATAACCTTCCAAATCTGTACACAGCTCTGGTCCCTCGCAGCACCGGGGCAGCGCGGTCAGACATGGGTTTGCATGTTTTCCTGGTGTTTTTGTGGGTTTTCTCCAGCTTCCTTCTGCAGTCCAAAAACATCTGCTTCGGATCAGTCCGTGACTTTACATTGCCTGCTTGTGTCCAGGTTACCCTGCTCGGCCGAACAAACGGAAGTTCCAGCTAAATACTAGCTGATAGTAGTAGCTACGTTTACACGCGTGCATACAGAACCGTGCAGGTTTTTAATGTCGCACCAACACACTTCCCGGGCCGCGGTGAGATTTGCCCACAGACCCTAATTAATGCCGCACATGCAGCAACGGAACAAACAAATGAAGCGTCCATTTCAAAATGTCAAGGCAACCAATTATGAAATAAAAATGACAATTAACTGGCTTGGCAATGTTTAGAGAAAGGGGGGAAATGGACCAAGACACAGCACTGATTTGATATGTGGGCTGCATGGCAGACAGTCTCATCTGTAAACTGCTGACTGGGCTCACAGCCGTGGGGAAAACTAACTTCTGATTCCCGCAATTTCTGCCACACGTTCTGCCTCCGCGTATCCATCTTGCACAGCATTCCATATACCCCCGATGTAGCTGCTTTCTGCATGTTTTCACCAACCCCGGCTGTAGACCGGCTGCTATCTGGAGGAAAGCCGTGGGCTATCAGATCCTAATTTCCCAGGTCTCATAAATTTGAATCGCTATGCTCCCTTCATGTATATTACATGTATTTATGTCTTTTATTGCAGCATGACCTGAGGAAAGTTAGGTAGACTTACAGAATGCAGTCACATATTTACACGGGATCTGCTGATGTAATCGGATGCAGTTTTGCGCCTGTGCGCGGCGATCGGCATCCTCGGTTGATCTCCATGGAGACAGGCCACAACAAAGCCCGGAGATGCTAATCGGGCGCTTACTACCAATTTCCTTTACCGATTTTGCCCTCGGACTCAAAGACTGCTTTATTTTGTGCCAATATACATTTAATATTTTGCCAAAGCGCAGGCTGGGTGAGCGTCAAACGTGCTGCACGTTTTGACCGAGTCCTGATTAAAAAACAGGGCCCGGGTGTCAGGCAGCCGGCAGCGCTACCGTGAAGTGCAGGCCGCGTCTCAGCCAGGGTCGATGTCGGATGGTGCCGCGGTCGCGTGGCGGCGTGGGGACCGCTTTATATGTCACCGGGTTCCCAAGAGTGACAGAGCACACGGCGGGAGAGCAACACTGGGGGTGGAGAGGAGCGCAGGAGAGCTGTGGTGGGGTGAAGGAGCTGCTCCGTGCTGGGATACTGGGAAAAGAGGAGGAAAATAAAATACCAGCTCAAAAAGATGAAGGATGGCTTGAGGACAGAGCGAGAGAAAAAAACGCTGAAGCAAGACTTTACCCAGCAAGACATTTTGACAGGGGAGCCGTACCCTTGCTCAGGTTGGGAGCCATTTTGAAGTTTCGTATGTGCTGTGGGATCCCAAGGAGGAACGTCTTCATTTTCTGTGCTTCTACGGCCGGCATCCTCACCGTTTCATGACAGAAGAGTCAGAGCTGTTGAAATTTTTACTCACGAAGAGACGTATGACTGCAGTTTGGGAGTTTGTTTAATATCGGCTGGAACATAATAAATACAATAACAATATAAAATTGAGGGATAAAAACAACATGGTAGCTTTATACATTTAGAGACTACAGAACTGCATGCACACGCACACACACACAAACACACACACACACACACACTCTCACACACACACACTCTCACACACCCACACGCAAATCCGTTGTAAGGATGTGAGATGACGGCTGAGGTAAATGTAAAAATAATACACATCCAAGGGAATGTTTTACAGCAGCTATTTCATGTCGCTGTGAAAGGCCCTCTGAAGAGCGGCTGACTTCTGCTTTGTCCTTTAACGCATGCAAATAACAGACATGCGTTAACACTGGCAGACTGTGTGGACCTCGCGAATTTCGGCTCAGAGGAAGGGGACAGTCATTTATTTCCATTATGTGCTCCAGCCCCTCATAAGGATAGCACAGTACTGGGGGAATAAGCGCAGCCATTGTGTCGGCTGTGTCATACCAGCTGGGGGCAGAGACAGAGGTACAGCTCATTCGGCAGCCGGGGGGCTGGTGGGCGGGTGGGGAAGGGGGGGGGTGGTACAGCAGCGTTATTAACTTAGCGTATGACGCCAACACGCCCGCACCCAAAACACAGCCCTGCTTTGAGATCATGTGGGCGCCACTCACGATGCCCCCTGCTGCAGCTCCGCTCTGGGTTTCTTCTGGGGGGAGACCGGCAGGGTGCGGTCATCTCCTCGGCCCTTGCTTGGTCAAGGTCCACAAGCACGTCACTGCAGTTGTCACTCTTTGCTTTTTCAGCCCTGGGATAACATTGCAAGGGCATCAGGGAAGCAGCTCCACAAGCATAACAGGTCTGGGAGGCGAAGAAGGTATTAGCAAAAATAACAGACAAAAAAACGGCCGACAGGAGAACTAGCTTCTATAAATTGCATTCACGATATATGACTGCTAGTCTGTTTATCAAAGTGAAATGTGCAAATGCCATCCGCTGGTGGAGTTACTGGTTGACAAGTTCACCTCGATGAAATAATCTGGAAAACGGGGAAGGAGAGGCAGGTTACAGTAGTGCATGTGTAAATCAACCAGCGCCTTCGTGGTACGTTGATGATGTTTGACCAACCGCACAAAGCCAATACCCCCCCAGTAATCCCCCCCAAGGCCCCTATGCCCCCAGCTTTGAATTTCACTGCATGACTTCACCTCCTGGCCAGAGAAAAAATTAATTTATGGTGTGATGTTTAATCCCTGAATGCCTTTAATTTCTGCCATTTCAGTGCAATGAACTTCAAGTCCAAAAAACCAACATATATTAAAGTCCGGCTGGAAAGAAAATTCCAGGAAAGGAGGGAGGCAGACTGACTGTCGACTCGGTTAACTCAGTTAATCTGAAGGAACTTCTGACAATGGAACATCTTGCGACACATCGCCTGCAGGGATCCTTTGGAAGTTTGCTGGATAGCCCTCTAGGGACGGGAAGAGAAATGAAACAACAAAAACAACGACAGCCGAAGGGAGACAGAGTGAGACGAGAAACTCCAAAAGGGAGGCGGGGAACGGCAGCGAGGGGTGCGAAGCCCTTTCGGTCCCGTCCTTCCACTCCCTGTCGCAAACCACGGCAACAGCAGCTCTAAACAAGACATGTTTCGGTTCACGTTAAGTGCCCTGCTTCAGGGTCCAACAGCAGGTTGTGGGACTGAACTCTCCGAGCTCAGAGAGGGCAGCACTCGCCACTGCCTACCCTCCACCCCCTAGCTACTTGGTGTTCCCGCACTTAAGGGGTCAGAAATGAAAACCTTCAGGGACCTCAGTTTTAGCCTCAGATGAGCTCCCAACCTCACTCAGAACTGCTGAATCCCTCTCAAGAAGGGTCTCAAGATGTGCCTTTTTCAAACCCCCTTTTCTCCTGAAATCCTATCTGCTCCACACACCTTCACGTTTCTATTTGCACCCCATGCAGCTACTTCTCTAAAGCGTGCCAGCAAATGGTGATACGGGCCCGAGCGAACGACACGTTTGGGCATCTATCTCGTCGTCTGTTGGCGAAACCAGCTTTTGTTTACACCTGATAGATGAATAAATGTAAAGAAAATGTCAATGCATCACTTTGTGTGTGTGGTCAGTCATCGCTCTTGGAAACTCTGCTTTTGGACACAGCAAATGAACCGCATTTGATAGACGACGTCACTTCGACACACCAACAGTCATTTTGCAGACAGACGGCGAGATAGAAATGGAAACAGGAGACGGGAGATGAAAAGCGGTGCCGGGAGGACGGGTGACACCCTTATTCCCATCACCCCCCCCCGTGTACCGGTGCACAGTGAAGCTGCGACACGAGCACATGCATGAGAGCACAAATGAGCTGGACGGTGAAAGGGGATCAAACTGAATTCCCATAATGGAGCACGAAAACACTTTCCTCGTTCGTGTTGCCTCTGTTTAGGAAAGTCGGTGTCCTTGATGGATTGCAGCGCCACTGTCCCCTTTATGAATGCGGCACGTCACGACAAATAGGCCACGGTCTAATGGGAACGTCGCCGGGGAGAGCGGCGGGGCAAAACCTTGTTCAAAAACAGTGAAAATTGTCACTGTGAGCATCGTGCTGATGTGTCACTCTCCTTGACGTGAGCGACATCGCCCCACGCGCGAGCCGTAATGTCTGCGGGTAATTTGAGGGGCCTTTCCTGCTCGGAATTAGTCGAGTTCAGCTTCGTGAAAAAACGTCGGCGCAGTACAGCTTTGACCTTATTGCTCCTCCACCTATTAGCTTCTTCATTTCCAGCTCATTTACCTACTTCTCTGTGTACTTTATGGGCACAGAAGACAATTTAAGGCAAAATTGCCTAAATTAGGTTAGTCATTTCTGCAGCTGGAAATTTTCTCACTGAATTCCGCCTTAAAAACACTGCACTCCTGCACTGCTCCTGCACTTTTTAAGTCAATTTTACCCCCAGCGGTAGCGTGTCCCCCTTTAACCCGCGGCCGCACGGCACCCGGCGAAGGGGCCTGTCCACCTGTCTCCGGAGGCTCTTAGGTGTGGAACAGGCAATGTGGCGGGTTTGTGATAATGGCTGCAGAGCTGACACAGCAGTCCTGGAGGCCCGGCCGCGGCGCGCTCTTCCACTCAGAAAAAGACGCCACGAGCCATTACTTACTGACGGTTGGCTTGCTGTTTAGTGCTTGCATTTAATCTGGTTCAGGCAGCCACACTGTTTGTCCTTTAAATTTGAAACGTTTGGTCCAACTTGAAAGGATATATTATGTTGTGATTTGAGAACGGTCCATTTCAAATGAATATATTTACGTGCGCACGTGTGACTAACTCAATCCAGATGGATGGAGAATTAGGCTTATATTTGCAACATGCTCACACGTACGCAAACACTACCGGAGATTTAAAAATCTTGTTTGCATCAAATTGATGTTTTCCGTCAGCGAAACTCCAAAGCGGGGTTTTAGTATCGGTGGCACCACAAATTTCAGCGGTGACATTCAGCAGCCGTGTTTCCAATCCCTTAATGACTCCAGGCGCAGAAACGTCTCAGGCGGAGCCGCGCTTCTAAACGCCGCAGCAGCTACGCCAGACGCACAGTTCCGGACTTTAATATCCGCGCAGTTACTCAAAAAGTTTGCAAGTTGAAGGCAGCGTGGAGCAGGTCGTCACTTCTGTAGGCCTCTGCTGGCAAAATGCTGCCCCTGGACTAGGTGATTCTACCTCAGGAATCGCCTGTCTGCATCTTTACTTTTCTTTGCTCTGCTCTGCAGAAAAATGTCTTATAAACAAATAAAGGTAATTGTGAGCAATGTGTCAGCTCCACAGGGCAGGGGGCAACGGTGGGGTCTTTTAGAGGAGACCGGGCAGGCAGAGTGCTGAGCCGGGACTCCTCTTGCTCCTGTCTCCGTGTTCCACATGCCTTGGCAGCAGGGATCACGACCCCAGCCTGGACCTGCAGCCCGAGCTAGAGCACTGGACTAAGTCTTGATGCACAACCTGAACTGCTATGCTGGTTGTTTCTAATGGCAAAAAACGTTTGTTACTCAAAAGTTCCTAACTTGTGGAACCACTGGGTACAGTTAAGCCACACACCTACAAGTTCTTCAGCACTTAATGGAGCTCCTAACCCTTACCCTCTAATCCTAATCCTAACCCTAACCCAATTCTAACTGCTTAAAGTAGAATGTCAAGGAGTTAAATATACATTTTAATTCAATGTGTGTTTATAACTTGAATGCATTAACTCACTCATGAAGGAGTCACCATATGTGTATATTTTTGCTGCGCAGACAAATTGTCGACACTCTGGTCATTTGAAAGGTGTTCAGAGGGCAGTGTTACATCCAGCTTAGGGCTAGGGTTAGGGGTTATGGTCAGGGTTGCGGTCAGGGTCAGGGTTAGGATTAGGGTTACAGGGTTAGAGGGTTGGGGTTACTCAATTTACTTGAATTTATGTCAGATGTTCCTGGCTAAAGCAATAGAAGTAGAGCAAAGATATGTGTCTTTTCACCCATCTGAAACATCTTAAACAACAACAGCAGCTCTCCTGTCTCTCTGTGCTGGGAAGGTGACGGCGTGGCTCTAGGGTCCGATAAAAAGCTCCCGGATTCATTCGATTCCGGGCAGCACGGGCGACGCCCCCTAGTGGATCTTCACAGCGTGATCTGCACAGATCTGACTTCTCAAAGCGGAAAGAACGGCGCAGGATCATTTCGTCTCATGGGCAGTTTTATTAAGGGAACGAAGGTCACGTAAAAGCGCAGCGATCGGACCCGCGGCCCCGCGTCACTTTCCGGCTCAGTCAGGTACAGTACATTACAGTGCAGTACAGTACACGAGCGCGAGCAGGAGCACAATCGTGCCGACAGAGGGCGCTGCGGAGCAGGGAAGCACAGACCACCAGGATGCTGAGTAGTGGCTCTACTGAGCCGCAGCGGCGAACCCGAGCATCCAGGAGCGCGCGCGGTGCGGTAACAGAACAGCACGCGGCTTTCCCGCATTTAATGAACCCGGGAAAGTCCTCCACGCACGCCGCAGACACACCCACCGTGATAATACGACCTGTTTTTGTATTCACCCCCCCCCGACTTAATGGTACCTGTACTGATTTTCTGCGCTAACGTGCCGCGCGCGCGCGCCGGCTCTGGGGGAAATGTTTGCATCAGCAGATTTGTGTTAGAAAAGCCTCTGTGGCAGGAAAGCGGCGTGAGTGTGTGTGTGTGTGTGTGTGTGTGTGTGTGAGAGTGTGTGTGAGAGTGTGTGTGAGAGTGTGTGTGTGAGTGTGTGTGTGTGTGTGTATGTGTGAGTATGTGTGTGTGTGAGTATGTGTGTGTGTGTGTGTGTGTGTATGCGTGTGTGTGTGTGCAAAGTNGTGTGTGTGTGTCTGTGTGTGTGAGAGAGTGTGTGTGTGAGTGTGTGTGTGAGAGCGTGTGTGTGTGAGTGTGTGTGTGAGTGTGTGTGTGTGTGTGAGTGCTTGTCGGTCGCGCGGCCCCTAATGAGCGCCAGAGATCAGCGGAACACCTGTCAGCGGAGCCAGGAGAGGCGCTCGCTTTTCAGGACACGCAAATGTTCCGCGCGGACTGCGGAGGACGAGACCATGTGAAATTTAACCGGAAAAAAATGTTAATGTCCAGGGGGGAGAACGCAGTGCGCGCGATGTGTGAAATCCATTCGGAACACTGCGGTAACAACACGGTAACAACACGGTAACAACACGAGTTGACTGTAAAAGCGGCGCGCGCGGCTCACGCGTTCATTTCCAAGCTGCTGCACATTCCTTCAACTTTATGAGGATGGAAACGCACCGCACCGCACAGCACCGACGAGCTGAGTACCGCAGTGGCACATCACGCGCCGCGGAGCAGCAGCAGCAGCAGCAACACCAACACACCCCCCGCGTTCATTACCGCACCGACGGCCGCCTCACTCCCTCTGCTCTACGTGCGCTTCATATTTATATACACTGTGTATGTATGTATGTATGTATGTATTGAGAGGACGGTGTTACACACATTAATTCACCGTTAGTGTGACATCACCCCGCACCGCAACGTCCCGCAGCTCGCGAACCATCACTTGCATTTCGCTCACGTGCCACCGGGTCGCAAGTCGGTTAAAATGTAACCGTTATTAAAAATAAAGTGCAGCGCTCTCTCTCTCTCTCTCTCACACACACACACACACACACACACACACACACACACACACGCACAAATACACGCGCGCGCGCGCGCGCGCTGCCGTCCAGCCACCGCCGCCCCCCACCCCCCACCGCCGACAAACACTTTGCGGGCTCCCCTTTAAACTGAGCGATCAAGTTGAGCCCCCGGTTGCGCGCACCGGGGTGGGAGCGCGAGCGCGAGCGCGGAGGGGGTGGAGAGAAAGAGCACGAGGGGACTGCAATATCATTTGTGAATCGCTCTCAGAGTGCCGCAGATACAGGCTGCGAGCGCGTGCGGCGCAGGCTTGTGGGGCTCGAGGATGCGCGGCGCGTGGACGCGTTCGTCGCCGGACCTTTGCTGAGACGCGTCGGGCTCTCTGGGAATTACAGCAGTTTTTTGCGTGTGTGTGCGTGCTTGTTTTATTTTTGCTGTGTGTGCGTGTGTGTCCGCGCTCGCGCGTGTTTTCTGCGTCCTCCTCCTCTTCCTCCTCCTCCTCCTCCTCCTCTTCACCGCGCTCTCAGACGCGCGCTGCTCTGCGGCTTTGCGGTGCGCGCTCTGACCGGAGGTGAGCGCAGCGCAGCCCAGCTCGTGCACGGCTCGCTCCCGCGGGCTCCGGTCCGGAAGGTAAGCGCGCGGACACGGGCTTTTTCCGCAGTGGGGCAATAAGCGGAGATGCGGGAGTTTCGAGCCAACGGAGCGGGGATGTGACACACGGCTGCTGCCCTGTGACAGAAACGCCGATAAAGCGGAGAACAGACAGACAGACAGACAGACAGAGAGCGAAAGAAAGAAAGAAAGAAAGAAAGAAAGAAAAAGAAAGAACGACTCTGGCTCGTTTGACGAACGTAAATGGCCCGCGCGCCGGTGTTAAACGTGAAATAAATGAACGGTTTGAATGGCACGCGGCGCGAGAGGGGCAGCGGACGGGGGCAGTTCGGGCAGCGCTTGGCGTGACTGCGGGCGGCCGGAGGGGCAGACGATCGCGCCCCGTGTCCGGTGTGAAATGTGCAGCACCCGAGTGCTGGAAGGCAGCGATGCCGCATGCATGTTTAAAAAAAAATACTAATAATAATAATAATAATAAAATCAAATAAAAATGAAGCGGAGGGGGGACGGCTTACTGAGCTGCAGCGCGAAGGAATGGGCGCTTGCGGAAATGCAGTGAAATAAAATAACTGTATTTTTGTGTGTTTAACCGCACAGGTCCTGCACCGTAGCGCGCGATTCGAGGCGAGGAGAGGAGAGGAAAGGAGCCGCTAAGGCGCGGACAGCCATGAGGACCGCTGGTGCAGTGGACTATCTCTGCTACTCTATGCTCATGTTGCGGCTGCTGACTCAGCCGGCTGCCAAGCAAGTGCTCCGGTACCGCCTGGCAGAGGAGGGTCCTGCCGACGTGCGCATCGGGAACGTGGCCGCGGACCTGGGCATCGTGACGGGCTCCACCGAGGTCACTTTCACCCTGGAGTCCGGCTCTGATTACTTTAAAATTGATAACATCACGGGGGAGCTGAGCACCAACGAGCGGCGGATAGACCGGGAGAAACTACAGCAGTGCCAGATGATCTTCGATGAGAACGAGTGCTTCATAGATTTCGAGGTGTCAGTGATAGGACCGTCGCAGAGCTGGGTCGACCTCTTCGAAGGGAAAGTGATCATCTTAGACATCAACGACAACACCCCTTCCTTCCCTTCCCCGGTGCTCACTTTGTCGGTGGAGGAGAACCGACCCATTGGCACGCTGTACTTGCTTCCCACCGCCACCGACAGAGATTTTGGCAGGAACGGAATAGAGCGCTACGAGCTGATCCAGGACGGCGGGGAGGGTTTGGTCAGGCGGCCCGGCTCGAGTGGCGGGGGCCGCGCCGACGCTGGCGAGAGCTACTCGGGCAAAAGGAGGTTTGAGAGCGAGGGGGGCGGCAGAAGCAGTGTCTTTGAACTCCAAGTCGCCGACACGACGGACGGGGAGAAGCAGCCGCAGCTCATTATTAAAGGGGCCCTGGACAGGGAGCAGAGGGACTCCTACGAGCTGACGCTGAGGGTCAGGGACGGCGGGGACCCCCCACGCTCCTCCCAGGCCATCCTTCGGGTGATGATCACCGACGTGAACGACAACAGCCCTCGCTTCGAGAAGAGCGTCTACGAGGCTGACCTGGCAGAGAACAGTTCGCCGGGGGTCCCCATCCTGCAGCTGAAGGCTGCCGACGCCGACGTGGGGGTCAACGGCCAGATCGAGTACGTGTTCGGGGCAGCTACCGAGTCGGTGCGGCGGCTGCTGAGGCTGGACGAGGGTTCGGGCTGGCTGAGCGTTTTGCACCGCATCGACCGCGAAGAGGTCAGCCAGCTGCGCTTCACCGTCATGGCCCGGGACCGCGGACAACCCCCCAAGACAGACAAGGCCACTGTGGTCCTCAACATTAAAGACGAGAATGACAACGTGCCCGTCATCGATATAAGGAAGATTGGCAGGATATTTGTGAAGGACGGCGTGGCTAACGTGGCTGAGGATGTGGTGGAGGACACTCCCGTGGCCCTGGTGCAGGTGTGGGACCGCGACCAGGGGGAGAACGGTGTGGTGACCTGCACGGTGGTGGGCGACGTGCCCTTTCAGCTAAAACCGGCCAACGAGGCCGATTCGGAGCAGAACAGAAAGAAGTACCTCCTCCACACCTCTTCCCTGCTGGACTACGAGATCAAGCAGGAGTACAATGTTGTCATTGTGGCTGTGGACTCCGGAAGCCCGAGTCTGTCCAGCAATAATTCCCTGATTGTCAAGGTGGGGGACACAAATGACAACCCCCCTGTATTCACCCAAAACGTAGTCGAGGTTTCTTTTCCAGAGAACAATGCCCCGGGTGAAAAAGTGACAAAGGTTGTGGCCATCGACGCAGACAGTGGGAAAAATGCCCAAATCTCCTATTCCCTGGACCCGTCAGTAAAAGGAATATTCTCCATCGATGCCGACAGCGGGGACATCAGGGTTAATAAAGTCCTGGACAGGGAGCAGGACGAGCGATACGAATTTACCGTTATAGCCAACGACAAGGGCATGCCAGTCCTGGTGGGGTCTGCGACTGTTGTGGTCCTGGTAGCAGATAAAAATGACAACGAGCCCAAATTCATGCAGGATGTGTTCACCTTCTACGTGAAAGAGAACCTTCAGCCCAACAGCCCAGTGGGGATGGTTACAGTGAACGACGCGGACAACGGGGTGAATGCACAGATGAGCCTCTACATTGAGGAAGAGGAGGACATATTTTCCATTGAGAATGACACCGGAACCATCTTCTCCACTGTGTCCTTTGACAGAGAGCAGAAGACAACGTACACGTTCCGCGTGAAGGCGGTAGACGGCGGTGATCCTCCGCGCTCTGCTACTGCGACCGTGTCGCTCTTTGTCATGGACGACAACGACAACCCTCCCACCGTCACCTTCCCCAGCAATGGCTCCTACACGTTGCTGCCTCCCTCGAGCAACTCCAGGACCGTGGTGAGGACCGTGCTAGCGACTGACACCGACACCGGTGTAAACGCTGAGCTCAACTTCAGCATCGTGGGGGGAAATCCGTTCAAGCTTTTCGAGATTGATGCTGCCAGTGGCGTCGTCTCGCTGGTGGGAAAGCTGGAGCAGAAGCATTATGGCCTGCACCGCCTGGTAGTCCAGGTGAACGACAGCGGCCTGCCTTCACAGAGCACCACCACCTTAGTCCACGTGTATGTTAATGAGACAGTGTCCAACTCCACCATTGTAGAGGCCCAGGTGGCCAGAAGCCTGAGCACACCGCTCTCCGTTGACATCGCTGGCGACCCCAACTATGACCTGGGCAAGCAGAGACTTAGCATTGCCATCGGTGTGGTGTCTGGCATCATGGCGGTGATCTTGATCATCCTTGTGGTGGTCATGGCCCGGTACTGCCGGCCCAAGAACAAAAACGGCTATGAGGCTGGGAAAAAGGATCACGAGGACTTCTTCACGCCGCAGCAGCATGAGAAGGGCAAGAAGCCCAAGAAGGACAGGAAAGGAAAGAAGTCCAAGCAGCCTCTCTACAGCAGCATCGTCACTGTGGAGGCATCCAAACCCAACGGACAGCGATATGACGGCGTGAACGAGAAGCTCTCTGACAGCCCGGGTATGGGCCGCTACCGCTCCGTCAACGGTGGGCCGGGCAGCCCAGACCTGGCCAGGCACTATAAGTCCAGCTCGCCTCTGCCCACCGTCCAGCTGCACCCCCAGTCGCCGACGGCGGGGAAAAAGCACCAGGCTGTGCAGGACCTGCCGCCAGCCAACACCTTCGTGGGAACCGGAGATAACATATCTCTTGGATCTGACCACTGCTCTGAGTACAGCTGTCAGACCACCAGCAAGTACAACAAACAGGTAAGGGCTTCCCCATTTTATACGGGCTGATATAGGCCCTGTGCTTCTCTCGGGCCTGATGGCGGATGGGTCAGATGCTGAGGGTCACCGATGTGGTTCTCTCAGCTGTGGTGTCCGGTCAACGTGCGGCTTTGCGGTGGATAAGAAAGCTTGGGCCCAGCTTGCATTGCCTTGCAGTGTGAGCCACCCTTGATGGAGGCTGTGGACTTGAGGAAGCACACACACACACACACACACACGGACACAGATGTACACGCACACACAAATACACACACACGGACACGGACATACATGCATACACACAGATACGGATGCACGCGTGCACACACGCACATGCGCACGCACACACACACACACACACACACACACACACACATACACACACAAACATTAGTGCGCTAGAAGTGGCGCAAAACCCCATCACCCTCCTACATGCCTCCCTCTCCTCAGAACACCCCTCCCCTCCACAGAAATAATGTTGCATTGGCAAATGATGCTTCGTGAAGTTTTGGAGAGGACCCCCCCCCCCCATGGCCCTGGCCCCCTGTGTAGCAGGACAAAAGAGGCGCAGGAGCGGCCCTGTCAGGAGCGATAACTCCAGGCCTTGTTTAAGCGCCAATTCAGCATGCTGCACATCCCTGCTGGATGCAGGCAAGCATTCCTCAACACTTTTGCTCGCGTGTGTATGTGTGTGTGTGTGTGTGTGTGTGTGTGTGTGTGTGTGTGTGTCAGTTCACTGACCCAGAAGGGAAATGAGGCTTTTGCGCCTGGTGTGTTTGCGTCTGTAATGCGAAAACGTCTCTGCTGCCACAGACAGGCTGCTGTATTCAGTATTCTTGTGAGCCAGTGAAAGAATCCATCTGTCTTTCTATGATTATTTTGAGCGAAGCGAGGGAGGCAGTGTTAATACTCTATGAACTCAATCCTTTTATTTTGCAATTGCCAGGAAGGAACACTTACTCTGTTGTTTCATGTGTTTTCTGTGGCCGTCTAATGAATTATTGATCATTTTCTTACATGGTGTAAGCAACTCCTCTCTGCATGCAGGAATGCCAGCCCTGCAACGTCGAGACCCCGCTCTTCTCCCCTCTCTCTCCAGGCTCCATCTCTCTCTCTCTCTCTCTCTCTCACTCGCTCTTCCCATTTTTTCACTCCTTCAGTCACCTATTTCTCTTCTCTCTCACTTCCGTACCTCCTCCTCCTTCTGCTCCTCCTGTTGCCTTTTCCACACAAATATGTCACTTTCTCCTGTTCTCTCTCCCCTGTGCTCCTATTTCCGCTCGCCGCTCTCGTCCTCTCGCCACCTATATATCAGTACCTCTATTTCACCATACTGTTCCTCACTCTCTTTACACCCCCTGCTCTCCTGTACAGTCAGCAGGTCGCCTGCCTGCTTGGGCCTTAATGCCCGACAGTGTGTCTGGGAGCTGTAGCTATGGGCGCGCAGAGTGCTGTTGCTTATGTTTTGCACTGATGTCTCATCCATAATTAAAAGGGTGCTGTTTGGTGCTGCACTGCCTGTATTGTTTGTCTGAACACTACTCTTTTTTATTTATATATTTACTTTTGTGCGAGTGTTACGAGCACAAATTTTAATCGAATGGAAATTATTCAGCCCAGAACAGCGGCTGCTTATTGAAAGTGGCGGCGCCGAACCAGGAAGTACCTGGGTGTGATTACCTTCTCTTTCATCTCATATCACTTTGTGTTGCTGTATAGGAGTATTATCAGTCTTTCACACCGTATGCAGTGTCAGTCACTTGTAATAGAACGCATAGCGGGAAGATATCATTTTGTGTGTCAATGATGATATTGTCACAGATTTATTGCAGCGAAGTAGTTATTGACTGAGTGCCGGGTGCCATCCCTGTGCTTTGCTTTCTTTTAGCTCGAAAATGTGACCAGGTTTCCGGTTCCTTACGTTACCTTCCATTTCGGTTCTTAGCACTAATGTGACGCCGGGCGTGCTTTTGCGTGCAACACATCTACTGTTCAGAGGTTGGAGAAAGGGGGGGGATTACCTGGCCTTATAGCATCTTAATGCCTCCTTTCACAGCCTGCTGTGTGCAGAACACTACACTTCCAGTGCAGCATTAGAAATATTTCAGAATAAGCACAATTCACGTCTTTGTCAGGACTGTGGAATTGCAGCGTTTGGAATCTGAGCCATTGTGCTGTTTTTCGTGGCTGAGGGTGTCACGGGGGAGGGCTGGACTTCCCACAGGTGTGTCCCAGTTGGCCTTTAAATGCCTTCCTGGTATCTGGTTACACCACCCACCCCCCCGGTCGTCCTTTCTTGCCCACCTCGGCCTTTTTACAAGCGGGGACTTATTAGCCCAGCTGGGACTGCTGGGTAACTAGGCAACTGGCTGGGTTTGCAGCGTGGAGTCTTTACCTGGTACACGTTTAAGCCGTCATTAAGGTAACCTAATGTACCCGGCGTGTCGCAGTGCCGCTGTCAAAAAGGAAGCCGGCGTTACGTGGCGTCCAGCCATTTGTGTCACGCTGCGCCGGTGTGTTCAGGACATGGGCTGCAGGAGAGAGGGGACAGTGTCAGTACAGCGTACATTAATTTGGCCCCTCTCATGCTGAGTGGTCTGTCGGTTTGAGCCACACATAGAAAAATTCAAAGTGCCTCACAGTTCTGCAGACTTTACTAAAGGATTTTTACTTGTCTGTCCTCTGAAGGTACAAAATTATCATACCCCCCCCCCCAAATTGTGCCGTGTGGATGAACGTATGGTGAGGTTCACAGCACTTACATCATCCCATTAGGCCCAAGACCCGCAAATCATTTTGGCAGCAGTGTAATTGCTAGTGCGCCACAAGTAAATAGTATGTTGCTCAGTGGGTTTTGATCTGAGGACCTTGCAACCCGAGCCAAAGCAGCCGTAAACCCCTGCCCTTTGTAGCGCAGCGCTCTGAGGTTAGCACTGTTTGTGTAAATGGCAGCACCAGTACGCTAAATCCCAGAACACAAGCTTCAAGTCCCGCAAGCAAACAGACTCACACACGCTGTAAGAATTGACAGAGGCGAGGAGGGGCTCAGGGGAGGCATTGTTACCGCGGTCTGAAAACCTCAACGTAACGCAAAAGTGTGTTTTTTTTCCTCTCTCTCGCAGTGATTTGTGTAAAACTGTATGCAAATGCTCTCTCCTGACAATGCAGAATCCTGCCATTGATAAAGCTCCTGGCAATGTGCAAGTTTTAAAAGCTGGTAAAACTGCAGCCTTTTCCTTTGAATCAGAATGTTCCCTTATGAGGCCAGCACTGCCCCCTCTGTCCGTGTTTGTAACTGCAGCCAATTCTCTCCACTCACGAGACTTCCTTCTCACCTTTGGACACCGCGCGTGGTTCGTTTTCATACCTGGTGGCCCAAATACGTGTTGTAATTTGCATGTAGATAAAATGGTTGTTTTTTTTACTCACAAAATTCACTTCGACCACTTTTCGTAAACAATATCTACTTCTTCTGAACACGGACACAGTGCCAGACGTCAGTCCCCGTGCGTTACATGTGTTCCCAGTCCACCTTTCTACCCTCCCTGGAAAAAAGAAAGAAAGACGTATGAGATTGAAAACGATCACGACTCCTCACTGCTGAGACTAACTGGTAATAGAGGGAAAGAGGGATCGGGGGGGGGGGCAGCCATGGATGACACAGCTTGCGCTGACGTTCGGGTCCTTCCAGGAACAGTTTGAGGTGAACTGGAGGTGAGTCATTTTCCTCTTTATGCTGTTTTCTGATGTCCTTGGTGTCATTGTCCAGCTCATTTAGGGAGGACTGATCAAAACTGTGAGGCTGACACTTCATTTTCAGGTACCCAGACATAAAATTGCTGAGTTCTTTAGCTCTCATAACTACTGGTCTGTCACCGTTTTATAGTTTGACTGCTGTATTCAAGGGCAGTAAAAGTTTAAATCGAGGCTCGTTTTTTACTTTGGTTTTTTCTTTTCTGTTTTGAATTCTTCTTGAGTGTGAACTTTCGGGATTAAAAAGGTCCACTGAATTCATTTAAATTTTAATTTCAAACGCAGAGTTTGCTCACTTCACATTTTATTTCTAGGAGATTTCACACAATTGGTTTTAATGTCTGTTTGGTTGGAATTGCTTAGCAGTGGATTTGAACCGCACTAGACTGCTGAGCTCGACAGCAATGCCACACAGGTTTATACGCACCTCCTAAAAATGTGCAATTACAGAGCCCTCTGGAGTCCTGAAGTCTCGGTATTTTCGACAATAAGAGCTGAAGGTTACACGATGGAGGTGGCCACCCCTTTGGTTCAAAACACTGTTGCCGTTTCCAAGCCTGGGCAGTTTTTAATGTTATAAAGCCATTTTATGTGTTCTTTTTTCAGGGTTAGTGTGCTAACATAATATATGGACTAAGAAGGGATTCATGGCAGCACATACGTGTCCTAATAGCAGTGGGATGAGGATCTAAAGAGGTGACATCACCAGACACCGTCCTTCCATCTTCTACGCCTCCGTGTAAGAATTGGAGCAACCGCACGGTAAACATGGAGTCATCCAACAGCAAAGTGAAACCAGGCTTCCGGTTTACTGCTGCATTATTAGGAGGAACCGGCCCTATGCTGTGCGTGTACTGCTGACCGCTACTAATTTGATCAGATTTGTTGCTGCTGTGATTTAGCGTACGGTGCTGTTGTTAAAAGCCTCAGGCGGGGGGCGGGGTCAAACTGCACCGACCAGCACATTCCTGCTTGCTGCTCGAGTTTTTGAAATGCACTCATTTTTGGGGTGACAAGCAACCTCCGAGCTACAGTTACCTGGCAGGCAGACCGCTTGAGGGACGCTTGAGGGAATGTGGCACATAACCGCAAACTACGGGGAAGAACCCAAATAGTTATTTAGTTGTGGCAGAGCAGCGAAACAGAGCTGCATTGTTGACTTCCCAAAACGGGACTTTTCTGAGCGTCTTGTTGGTAAGCTGCAGCCGCGATGGCCAGTGCAAACCTGCGTGTGGACGAGTGCCGAAGCTGCCTTCGCCTTGGCTCGTCCCCGCTTACTCCCCGTGGGCTCAATCCGCTCTCGTCCGCCCGGCCTCACGGCAGCTCGGCACCGTCTGCCCATCACTTAAGCTGGCTCAACAGTAGCCTAATAAAATGACCTCCTCTCATTTCGCTTGACACCACCATTCTTAGAGACCGGTCTCTGGGAACTGTCTTTTCTATGAAAACTTTATAGAGGAATCCATCCACACCTTTGGATGGAAACCTTTACTCCAGAATGCCCAGAGGCACTAAAATTCTCTCTTTCTTTCTGCCGTTCTGCCTCTCTGCTTCTCTCATTCTATCCCAGTGTGTCAGCTAGACACAGACTTGAAAATGTAAATAGTTCTGATTGAATCCAGGGCTGGAGAAATACTTTGAGGACATACATCATGAAATGTTGATGAAAAAAAAGAAGGAAGAAAACCGAGGACAGGAATTCTTGAAAAGCTTCCTGATTGCTGGGTGCAGAGTTGACTGTGAGCACAAGTGTTGAGCTTTCACTTCCAATATCCTCATGCACCACACACAGGATATCGCTTTTTTGAAGATGGCGCATATTAGATCTCGCGGAAGTTGATTAAAGGCAGCGGCTTCTCTGGCAGCAGTTTCCTGCCTTCCGTGTCTCAGCAAAGCCAGGATCTTCTTGAATTTACTCCATATCCTTGGACAGGTAGATACCCGCACGTGTGCTGCAGTCGCCTCCTTTGTTGCTTCATCTTCGGTCTCGGTAAATTGTATGTTTAAACACGTTTCGGTTATGTATCGAGGACTGTTTAACGTGGGGAGCAGCCAAGATGTCTGAGCTGTTGGAGCCCGCAGAAGGAATACTGGTTGGGTTGGGATCCTGTCGTATCGCTCTAGCTATAAAGCTGTATCTCTGTTTGTTTGGTCTTCACGCACAGCTTTGTTTTTCAGGCCACAGACTTGAAATTTAGCTCACAGATCCTTAATAAGGTTTTGTGGTGTATGTTTAATTTAGTTTTTTCTCTTTCCACTTGACAACGATCGGCACGTCACTCTACGTTTGCCCGTCCAAAAACACTAGCAACGCTTAAAAATAAATACAACCACTTTAATGGAAAAACAGGTTGGTGACATATTTACTTCTGACCTTTCCACCACTGCACCTTGTTTTGCCCTGGACAGCACCTTGTAACACAGCTGTTGATACATAGTGGACCAGAGAGGTTTGCCTCTGTTCGCCGATCTGGTCCTTTAGGTTTCCAGCTAACTCAGCAGGGCTCGACGTGTTCGGTAAAACTCAGTTTGGCTGCACCGAAGCTCACTTTTTCCCTGTCCTGTAGCCCACATTCCTGTGCTCATTCCTATGTTCGTGACATCGGTTAAGTGGCTACACTCCGTCGCTCCCTTTGGTGGCCATAAATCAGTCAAACTGGCACCAGCGCCAGCATAACTTGTCACCTTCCAGTGGGGGGGTGGACGGTTGCGCTGGTTGTGTCGCTCGGCGAGAACGACGACCACAAACTGCTCCACATAAACCGCCGACTGAGACTGGCTGCCAGCTGTGGTCTCATAAGAGACCTTGTTGCCTATCAGCTGATGCTTTAGTGTTAAACCGCGTTAGCTCCCTTTCAGAGATATAGTAACAAAACACTCTTTAATGTAGTACAACATTTTATTGAAAAAGTTTCCGGTTTCTGACTTCTTGACACTTCGGAGGGTGCAGACGACGGTCATCCCCCACAGACACTACGCATAATTTGTGGTGTGTAAAATCCAGCTAGCTCGGGTTAAGCGAATACTCAGTAGACTGGATAGCGCAGCTCCGGTCCCACGTCTAACCACTAATGCCGACTCGACCGCGTTCTTCTTAACTAACTTTTGTTTACAATCTGCATTGTTGTTTTTGGGCATTAAGTTGCACACACTGGGGTATAACAGAAACGATTTGTCATTTTTATGTTGTGACAATCAGTTTATCCCCATATTATTTTCCCTTTGGAACGTAAATTTATGTTAAGTCATTAAATTTAAATGGTTGGTGAGGTTATGAATCTGCATTTGCATCACTCAGAGTAAACAGTTAATAAATTGTTGCTGCTGGTCCGAGTCAGCTTTATAGACACGCAGCATTTTACTGTGCAGGCTTTACAACCCCTATAGAAGCTACTAGAAACCTGTTTCTTTAGGCATCGATCTCCTACTGTGTCCTGCACTGCCGGCTGCCCTGACTATGGTTTCGTAATAATGCAGGGCGCTGCTGAATATGCACACTTGTGCTGAATCCCTGCAGAGAGGCGGAGTGGCGCCACGCACAGGTGAGCACATTCAAAGGCTCATTCTTTTGTAGGAAAATCTCTTTAAAGTCTCTCTCACATCCGCGGCTCCTGTCCACCTGGGCCTCAGGAGCGGGGGGTGCAGGCAGAAAGACCTGGGCAGGCGAGAGAGAGAAAGAGGGAAGGATCGAACCTGAAGAGCGCTCCTATAAGCCCTTCCGCACGGTTCATTAGCGAACCCCTGACTGCGATTATGTGCGTACCGAGCGCCTGGGGCCAGGGGTGCGGGCAAGGGGACCGCTGTGCTGCCATCCATCATGCTGCGAGAGGAGCTCTCTGTCACATACCGCCGGACCGCCGGCCAGCAGGGCTGTCAGTGCCATGAATCCACCTGTCATCTAGGGAATCCATGCTAGCAGCATGCTAAGTTGGGTAGCAAGAATGTACCCTGCAAGTGTGTGTGTGTGTGTGTGTGTGTGTGTGTGTGTGTGTGTTTACGAATGTGCGTCCTTCTCTCACCCACACACAGATCTTGGGAACGTTTGATTAAAGTTACGAGGAACAGAAGGACTATATAATCGGCAAATGCCTATGCGAAATCGAGCACAAGTTGCACGATCGCCGTCAAAGAGCAAAGGCCGCGATTATTTCCTGGATCGCGGGAATGACACGCAAGTGTTCGGACATCCAACGATGTTTGCCGACTGTCGCCTCAACCGACCTGCGCGCTGTACTGTGAGCTAGCAAGGTTTTCCATGCTCTCGCGTGTCGTGGCCGTCTTTGTGCCCAGTGTGATTTCCAGTGCTGATTTCCGGTGGAAACCGCGAGCCTTGTCGGTTGTGTTTGCAGATCAAACTGCGAGCACTAGCCTCTCTCCACGCCTGGGTTACAACACCGCGTCGTGCTCCTCACGGCCTACCTGCGGGACGAGAGACTATTAGAGTGCAACGATAAATCTTCCCATGCCGAGCAGGACTTGGCCGGCTGGTGAAAAACGAGGGTCATGTGTGCGCGAGTTTATGGGATGCACGGCTAGGTGTTATAAAAAAGGTGAATTATGGTGCCCCCCAGGTGTCGTCAAGAATGCTAATGTCCGTTTCCCTGCTTCAGATGCACCTCTCTCTCCGTAGTCGGCCGTTCAGTCACGTCACTTACAGGGAGGGTGCAGTCATTCGAAACTGTCATCCAAACACAATGCAAACACGCTAAAGCTCTCATTTGTCTTCTTGGGCTTTCCACAAACAGGTGAAGCTGAGCTTGGTTTTCAATCATGCTGTGGCTCCTAAAGAAGTGTTCAGCACTGCAAAGGACAGCATCTTTTCCACACAAACAAGACTGTTCCTTTCAGTCATTATATGGTTGAGATTGTGTTTTGTACAAGTGTGTGGTTTGGTTTCAGTGCAGATCCCACTCAAGTTTGTATTTTCTGCTGTAAAGTGTGTGTGTGTGTGTGTGTGTGTGTGTGTGTGTGTGTGTGTGTGTGTGTGTTTGGAATGCGTCTCCTTATCTCTGTGACCGTGCGTGTGTGTGTGTGTGCGCGCGAGAGATTTCTGTGCACCGCATCCGTCAAAAAACTCTGTATTTTTAGATTAAAAAATGCCTGCAGGTGGAAGCGAAGGAGAAAAAGAACAAAACAAAACAGATCTTCACCAACAGGAAGACTCTGATGGATGGTGTTTGTACACAGGAAACGTTCCCCGAGAGCGAGCGACTGTAAGATGGCACAGAAATTCTAATCCATACTGCATTGTCCAAATATATGGTTAGAATCTCCTACAGCTGTTCTGAGTGACTCGTTTCTGTTGCGGTGATCAATAACATGACCCGTTCCCAGTTAAAATCATGCACACTTTCTCAAAATGAAGCTAATATGTGGATAAATACTCTGTTCCCACTTCCATCGTCTTACACAACGTGGACATGTCCTAGTTTTACTCTGGCCTACAAGGCTTGTACTGTGCAGGTATTATCAGGCATGGGTCCACAATCCAAAAAGTTAAAAAAAAAAGATAAAATATTGCATAACTCAAACAGTACAAACACACATACATACAGAAATAGATCCATGTTTACGTGTCAATGAGCCGCTTTAATGTAGAGGTGGAACGGTAATAGTAATAACACATGGGGTATCACCAAACTTTATTACCTTTAAACTTGTTCAGTTTAGTGTGTTAATGTTGGTGGTTCCGGAACAGTGTGTTAGTGTGTGGACAGCGTGTGTGGCGTCTTCCTCCATGCTTGTGTGTGTGTGTGTGTGTGTGTGTGTGTGTGTGTGTGTGTGTGTGTGTGTGTGTGAGAAAATCCATCAGTGTGTTCATGTACACTCTGCGTGTGACACGACTGCGTGTCGAGTGTGACGTCTGCTTCTCCAAGGCTTGCCAGAAACTGAATTTTAAATTTTCGACAGTAAGCAGCTTTTTTGGAGTTTCACGAACCTCACTCAGGGTGAGAAGTACCTGGATGCCACGTTTTAACTCTGTGGCTTGAAAACCAAAGCTGGGCACGAAGAACAAACAGAGAGACAAACAAACAGACAGAAACTGAGCTTTATAGATACAGACATTTAAACTCAAAGATCTTTACAAAATGTGTTTTTACTGTTTCAATGTTTTCCCACAAGGTCAGTTTCTTGCACTTACTGTTATTGAGGAGAATTTTTCCTCAAAAAATTTGTTTACAAAGTTGGCAAAACATGCGGCTGTTCTCACATACAGATCCACACAGACAGAGCAAATGCTTCAAATCTTCACGGCAGAACCGTTTTTCTTGCTTGTTACTGATTGTCTTATTTTTTTACTGCCCTCTTCTAAATTTTGCAATTTTTAGTACTCAGGACCTGCCCTGATAAACCTTTTGTTAACATTCAGTTTGTGTATTTAGAGGAACACACAAATGATATACTGAGGCCAGACAAAGCAGCTCCCTCCAAACAAATTTCAACAGTCAGTAGTTCACCAAAATATTTTCACTAGCTTTATTAAAACTAACATCATAAAAAAGAACCTTTCAGACAACATCAGTTCCTGCGGAGCGGAGCAGTATTTAAAAAGTTCTGCTTACTGTCTCCCATAATCTAGGACGCCTAGGTGACTAAACCAGTTGACTAGTTACTAGTAGCAGATTTGTAATTCTGACTCTCACTTGAGTACAAAGAAGTCATTTGATCATCTACCTCAGAAGCTTGAGTAAACTTCTGTGTCAGTTTGGACTACCTGCAGAACGTCAAGTCCTGCTATTTGTATGCCAGTCAGGTCCCTTCCTCCTGTCCTGAGGAAGGTTGCAATGAGGAAGATTATGTCTGGTGAGCGATTTTAATTTGTTCTTCAAAATACCAACCGATGCATGAAAAGTGCTTTGATTGATTTTTATTGTTGTTGAAGGATGTATAGGCTGTATAAAGGTACGGAGGGAATATGAATGCAAAACAGATAAGAAAATATAGGTAGATGGTGGACTTTTAAATAATTTATGAACGTTCACTACTTGCAGGATTTTAGCATTCCGCTGACTTTCACAGTTCTGCTCGCTGCCTGTCTGCAGTCATTTCTTGCAGAGTGTAGATTTATAACTCCATCTTAGTCATACCTTTATCATGTCCACGGCATCCTTGCCTTCTGCAGTTATACAGAAAAAGGAAAGGCCTCGAGCTCCTGAATCTCTTACGTCACACCAAGCTGACTGGGGATTATAAAAGAGACCTTTCAACGCACTTACTGTAGAACACGAAGAGGTGATGGACTAGTGGTTAAACCTGAGTAATAGAACCCCTGTTCAGGTCAGTGTGTGGAGTTACACAGGCCACCTGAAGCATAGCCCACCTTCACAATTTTCATTGGCAGGAAATCTCTTTTATTATCCACCTTCTCCTCATATAAGTATTTCTGAATGTGTCTCAGGGGACCGGAGAAAAAAGAGTGAAATTACTCCAGACGAGGGTTCTGAAGAAACGTTACCGTGTCCCCCAGTCTCTTTCCAGGATTCAGCTGATGTTGCTCATTCAGCTCCATGAAGCATATCTCTTTTTCACTGTTAAAATCCACTAGGAGTGGAGTTCAGGGACCCGACCACACGCAGCCTGAGAGCCTGACAACATCACCACGCCCGGCTTGCGATTAGCAGATCGGAAGCTCGCATTTTTAGGTCTGGATGGGCCTCCTTGCTGGCTACAGTATGAGAATGTGTGAGGTAATGTATGAGAACATGCTGGCAGTTAAAGTTAGACATTGCGAGTGTAAAGGCACTTAAGAAACCCACTGACCAGGCCGTCGCGGTCTCTGCAGACGGCCAGTGTGCTGTAGTTTCCCCGCAGGACACCTGGCTTGCGTGAATTCCTGCTGACCCGTCTGCTTCCCGGTGCTCCAGTCGAGAGGCACGATGGCTCACCGTCAAGTGAAAATAAACTCGGGGTTTGCTGAATTCGTCCACCCCAGGCCCTCCCGGGTCCTGTCCAGTTGGAGAGCTTTGATCATGGTGGCATTCGATAATTTTTGTCTTATTTTTTAAGTTCATCCAATCCTTGGAATTAAATTAGCTTTTGAGAGGACAGCAAGGACTCTACTGTAACTCTGGGATGAAATGGTGTATTCAGACTGAGCTAGTGCTTCATGATTTCATTTATGTATTTATTTATTTATTTATTTTTGCTTAATTTTAAAAGGCCTGGCTCTCTTGCACATGTATGATCCTCAGACAGAATGCTATTGTAGAGCAAATTTGTTATGGATAGCAATGAACCGTCTGGATCTGTTTGAGGTAGTGGCAGTGAAATGGCTCTGCACGTCCAAAATCGATAACTCGTAGATGTCGTTCCTGCTCTCGATGTTCTCTTGGACTCCAAATGCCGTGTCAACAAACTTCTTCTTTTCTCCCGAAGTGCACTATGTTGAGTAAAACACGTTAGTTCAGCCAGATTACCAAATTGCTCAACTCTCTGAAAAAGTAAGGTTGTGTTCAGTAAATATTTACTCAGACATGAAAAATGAACCAAATGTTTTAACGGAGCCTGACTTGCTTGTAGTTTGAGTCCAATGTGAGGTCAGCTGTGGTCGGGAGATGGTGAGCTAAACAGGATCTTTGACAGATGACTGGGAGGACAGGAACTGAAAACTATTTGTGTGTCTTACTCACTTACACGCAGCATTATGGACATGACAGCAGATATCCTGCTCCCCTCAGCTTCAAGTGTTCCAGAGGCGCACAGTGCTTTCTTATGCACAATCCATTGTTACCTTTAATTATGCCTTTTATTGTATGGTCTTTTGTACCTTCCAATCCAGCTTCGAAACACACTGAAGGCGACCAATTTCCACCCCACGACACTTCCTCTTTCTCGACGAAATCTGTCAACACAGATTAAATGCGCATATTGTCCTTGTGCTGCAACACAATAAGGGGTTAAAAATAAAAACAAGCAAACAAAAAGAAGTTGTCAGGGCAGGCAGTTAAAAATAGGTGAACGAATGTGAAAAATGAAAACGTCCCCTTGGCCTTTGCTCAGGCGTCGCAATAACGCCACGTGACCCGGTGGGCAACACGGACCAGCATCCAGCTGCTTTGGATCCGGGTGCCAAGGTGGGGATCCCAACGGCAAGTTAAGTCCCACAGTTACTGAGCATGTGGGCTGAAGCACAGGGAGAAGACACCAGCCACTTACTTGGTTTTACAGGTTTTGCTGCACGGGAAAATGGAACCAAGTGAAGATCTAGCACAAAGTCTCCTTTCTGAGCTCCACTCTCCAGTCCTTGAGCATCAATGCAGAGCAGTGGGTTCGGATTGCTTGTTGACTTGACTTAATGCCCCAGAGTCCGCATCTGATTTTTTTTGTTCCGTCGTCTTTTGTTTCTTGTTTCCGTAGCGGGGTGGCGTTTGGAGTGGGGTCAGCTTTGAAAGCTTAACGCTGTGCAGTGTCACAATGCACATTAACCAAGCTTTGGATCTGCTACCCACATGCATCCGTGATTTGACACCGTGGTTGTTGTTGCTGCGCAGCCAACCGTGGTTGAGGGGGAAGCCATCGGCGTGGGTGCGGAAGCCCCTAATCCGGTTGTGCGAGCACTTAAGCGGGAAACACCCTTCGGACACTCTCACGCTACTCTTCCCACTTAAGAAAAAGAAAAAAAAAAAACAGGATCAGCGCCTGAGGCCTTCGGGATCTGCCCTGGTATGCAGCCTCTTTGGGACAAGACGGCACTTGAGGGTGACCTGACCCCCAGCTTTGGGGGCAGGGGGCACCCCCTACCTCACCCTAGCCCAGTATCCCTACGGTCAACGCCAGTTCTCATGTTACCTTCCTCAGCAAACAGCATGAGTTAATATTGTTTGCCAGATGTTCTTCATTTGTTTTGTCATGGTTCAGTGGGTGTGCCAGCTCTGGATGGGACGTGTGGAAGTGCGGCACTCAAGCTCAGCAGCCTCCCGTTCACGTCACGTCACCAAGCCTCATCTGGAGATCAGATGCCCCATAAAGGTGCTCCATTTCTTTAAAGAACTTAATTCGCCTGCGTGCCATGCACAGTACGCAGAACGTAGTTTACTGCTGATGGTCTTTGGTGTAGCAGCAACTTTTTTACTTTTTTCACCTGAGGAAAATGATACGTTTAAAATAGTGGATTTAAAAAATTTCTCCGGAAAAATGCAGGTGTGAATTATGCAGTCTTGCCAAAGCTTTGCAAATCGTGCCCTGAAGTTAGGCCTGTAGCAGGATTCAGGTGTGCGGCGACTCCAGTAAGTAATCGGTCCAGGTGTAGATCCAGGTGTCGTGTTACACGCCGCCGACGTCACTGCCAATGTCATGGCAACCCCAGAGAAGGTGCTTCTCCAGGATTTGCATAACGTTTCACACGTAAATGCACAGAGGCTGAAGAATACGAGTGAAGGACAAGAGTTTCATTTAACATTGTTTCTGTACATTAAATGCAAAAAAAGTACCCAAAGAGCAATTTTTGGTGATACATTTTTAATGTCTACTCCACTATTTTTAATTAAATCCATGCATCAGAATGCAATTATTAGACAAATTAGAACAGAATAGAGATACATTATGCATAATTTGCTTTAAGAGGTCCTAGAGATGCCGAGATGAGGAATGATTTTAATAGTTATATGTGAGAGCAATGTTTACGACTGTGGGACTGGAATGATTTGTGGGGTCGGGTGAGGATGGAGGGTTAGGGGCTGTCCGCCATCTCTCCGTGAGCATCCCGTACCGTCACAAGGTTCTCGACCTATCGGCCACCTTATCGGGCTCTTCCTTCACAGTCGTGCCCTTGCCGTAGCATTTTCCGGAGATCACTTAGTGCAACCAGCTGTGTGTTGAACTTCCCCTTTTCTCTTTCTTGTGTAAAAAAGATCATTTTTATCATCGCAGCTGTTTTCTCATCTACGTTTTTCCTCATCCTTTTCATCCTTTCCCATCCCTCTCCCTGTATTAATTTGTTCTTTGTAAAGCAGATTATAGGCGTTGTGCCTGCATGACATGAAGGGCTAAGCTCTCGGACCCCCCCCCCACCCGGACACACTCTGCTTTATGGAGTCCCGCAGCGAGACGGTATTCCTATAGATTTCCTTTAATTATGCAGACTGGTACGTGTTATCTTGTTGCCAGGAGACCGGTGGAATCAATGTCAGCAGACTGCCGTTCATATTTCACCGACCGACTTGTGCTAGTTTGCCGTGTTTGGTGCCGTGTTTGGCGTCCTCCACAAGTGGAAATACCCCAGCATTTCCCCATCCAGGATTTAATCAGAGAGCCAGGACAGATGCTGAGGTCCCCTAAAGTGGGAACTGGACTTTCGACTCGTGTGCCGCCGCTGCGGTGGGTTGAGTTCGGTGTCAACATCTGCCTCCTAATCTGTGCGTAACCTGTGATCAGTCCGAGGTCGCTAGAGCTTCTGCCCAAACATTTTTACCTGCTTTGTAAGCCATTTTTTTTCTTTCTTTCTTTCTTTCTTTCTTTCTTTTTTTTCCCCCGACATGTGCCGTTATGCCGCGTTGCCACTTTGCATGCGGGGGCCTGCGTGTCCACGCCGCGGCACCTCGGCATTCTGCAGCCAAGCCCAAATAGAGCTCATCAGCGGACTGAGTCATTTTCTCTTTTTTACCGCCAAAGGCGAGTTTAAACAAATGCACAAGAATGCTAGGAGGTTTACAGGAAAACCAGCTGTCCCTATCTAGAAGAAGAGAAAAATGTGGGCTGGGATTGTGTATGATAAGTAAAGCTGGACTAGAGTGATAAATGGGAAGCTGTACCATTGCTCTGTGTCTGTACGCAAAACTGAGGACAAAATGGAAAAATCCATAGGTTTATTTTCAGGGACCTGCATAATGGTTGTTGTCAGGTGGAATAAAAATGCGTTAAATCAGTGTGCGGATGGTAATGTGTGTGGAAATTACAGCAGCTGGGGGGGGGGCTGTGAATAGGGCACGCTCTCCCGTGTGCTGGAATGTATTGAGCGTGCCCTCGTGCAGGGGGTGGGTTTGCAGGGGGTCACGGTAGTGTGTCTGCACCACCCGCCTTGCTGCATCAGGGACAGAGAAGAACTGGGAGCCGCGTCGGGCCAGGCTGACATTCCCAGAATGTTTCAAAAATAGATAAATAAAAATAAATAAATGTGTGAATGAATAAAAATCAATTGCCTTCATTTGGGACACAAAGCACTTGTGGAGACATCCATAACATCTCCCCTGCCTCGCAACGGCTGCATATCTGTTCCCAACCCACAAACACAATCGATATATTTCTATAAAGCTTTTCAAGTTACTGCCTGTCAGTTCTTTACATTTATTTTTGTTTGTTATAATTATTTGATACCTCTGCATCTGTGTGGCGAAGTTAACCTGCGCTCCCGTGATAAGTGATTGCTTTAACAATCTGGGCTAAGCGAATCCTCCGAATTCAGCTGTGAGATAATCCTTTTTATTTCCTTTTGAGAGTGAAGAGGAAATCTTCCAATGTCAACTGAAAAACATGTTTTTACACCCAGTTTTGCAGCCGACACACACACACACACACACACACACACACACACACACCTTTCAGGTGACATCAGCATTCCTTCATGACCTAGAGGAAATAAGAATAACGGTTTATAACTTAAAACAGAGACTGAAGCCTTTTAATGTTTCCCTCACTCATTAACAATCGTACAGACCATCGACTTGTGTGTGAAGTAGAAGAGTCACTTTGAGTCCTGGAAATGGAGAAGGGTGGGGTTTGCGCTGCAAGAATAACAAACTTGTCAAGTGTGGAAGAATGATGGTGGAATAAATGTTTTGTTTTACAGCTGGATGAACATGGTAAACTTTGTTAGACAGTTGTTCTGGACATGTGGGTCTGTGTTTGTTACGTTCCCTTCCAGATTGGATTCCATTCCATTCCTTGGGGAGTTTGAGTGTATGAGCGGCAGTGTTGCTCCCTCCTGTTTCAAACTGGGGCAACCTTGGCACAAGGTTGTTGGAACGTGAGCGATCCTGGAATCCTATCAGAGGCGTGAGATTTTGTGCTTTCTGTGCTACTGATAGTAGTCCTCCAAGGCAGATAGCTGCGTTTTCTTATATCATGTCACGATTGCTGTGCATGAAGCGGTTTTTTTTCCAAGCCCTTAAAAAAGGACATTTCAGGGCTTCTCTTGCATGACTATGTCATTGTTGGTGATTTTTGCCATGTTAAATCCTTGCTGGTCAGTGACCTCATGTATCTCTCCTGCCTTCTACGATCAAGGTGACCTAAATGAAGCCAACCTTCTCGAGCATCGTACTAAACGGGCACAATAGGGGCCATTATAAAAGTGTTAGAATGGCCTCTTTGACTCGCAGCTCTGCAATGGTGTGCCTGGTGGTTGGGGGAGGGGATCTATGAAGTCCAGTCATTTGCAGGGCATAAAAGAGCATTTCAGAGAGTGTAATACGGGCCTGTCTGTTTGCTGAGCCTCGCGGGGTGTGTCTCAGCCCGCCTCCGACAACTCGGAAGTTTTCTTTTGCATCCCTCTTGCCCATGTCCTCCACCGTCGGTTTTCCAGATTCCTGCCACATTGTCAGAGCGCTGGCAGGTTCCTTGGGTTCCTTCCACTACCCACAGTGAGTCCTCTCCAGCCTTCGATCTCTGCTGGTTGCAAGGAAGAAATGGAAACTGCATGTGTTTCTAAGCATTTCGGTCATGCTGTTGGTATTTAAGTTGTTGACGTGTGTGTGCTGGGGAGGGCGGATGTCAGAATTGCACAAGTGACTCTGAGAAGCAGTTCAAAGCAGAGACAAATGGCCGGCAGGTACATGTGATGCCTCGCATTTCACACATTGCACTTACTGCCAGGCAATCGCTGCTGCTTTTACAGAAAGTAGTAAACAGTGAGCATTTGGTCAAGAGTTTGCAGAGGCACAAGTTCCTGAAAGCCTGACCCAAAATCAGTGCAGCTCTTTGTGTAGCTCAGGCCTCGTGGCATCATTTGCAGGTTGATCAGTGTGTCAGGCTGCTTCGCTCTAGGTGAAAAATAACATTATTTAGTCTGGCGTAAACCCAGCAGTCGATGACTTGCCATCAGCGTGATTTAAAGGTCTGGTCAGTTACTAGTTATGACTCGCAAATACAAGCCTCCAAATCCCTCTTTTGCCTTGGAAAGCTGTCACTTTGTTTCTTACATTCAACTGGAAAGAGACTCATTAAGAATGAGATCGAAAGTGTCCTCGAGGCAGGATGGCAATACGTACATCTGTGGCTTGTGATGCGATTTCATTTTATTCAGAAGTAAAATGCTATGAGTTGCCACAACCGTATTTTTTAAACAATTAAAGCTGTGAAATAACATATAATATAGCCATTCTAAACTGAATTGTTTCACTGTTATTTTGCTGGGCAGTGTGTGTTAGGGCAGCGATGCTGGAATACTGAAGCGGTGTTTTTGAGACAAAGAAAACAGTCAATAATGTCACAGAGTAGAGGGTAGGATGATTTGGGTCAATGGCGATACCAGAATCCATTAGTCTAAAAACATTTTTAAAAAAACAGGGACTCTACAGCAACTCTTTATTCAAATCGGAAAGCTGGATGTCGAGAGCAGCAGCGTAAGGCTCTGTCGTCTCATTCCTCGCCTCTCGAATGACTTAGTGTGGCTGGGTTTCGTACCACATCGTGTTCGTTCTTTAGAAGAAAGGTGACTAGTTCAGGTTGTAAAGGTGTGGCATCCTGGGAAGAGAGTGTACACATCTGGATGGGTTAGTACCACTGGGGGGGGGGGGGGGGGTTTGGGGGGGTCGGCTCTGAGAGGACCTGACTGGGACGCTTTTACAGCCCGGTCAAAAGAANGGGGTTCTGGAGGATTTAGCTGGTAACTTGTTGTGTCATCGCCCCTGATGGGATGCCAGTCCCTCGTAGTACCTTGTTTTGTGTTCTTCTGTAGGAGCTGAACGCAGACGACATTTGCTGTGGATCGACACGAGTCATTTTCCGTGTTCTCTCCTCCTCTCTCAACCTCGCACTCCTGCTAGCGCAATGCTAACATTAGCAGAAAGAAACAGTATACGAAACGCCCCGCATTGTAAGCACGGCTGCAGAGTACAGTCGGCTCCTGCCGAAAATTAGGTGTCAGCATACAGCGTCGGTCTGGTGTCATTTCCATTTCATTACAGCCTGAATACATTAACTCTGCTCTTTGTGCATAAAAAGCTGTGCTCCTTAGCGATTTAATCCATAGAAGCTCACTAATGAGTAATCTCTTCAACATGCAGCGTTCGATTAGCAGGGATCTCGCAAGGCCTCGCGCGCTTGAAGGAGACGCTTCTGATGTGGAATCAAAACAGGAGGCGTTCGGTCCGAGGATGCCCAGGTCATCGAACTGGGTCAGGTGGTCTTACGTGAGGGTAACACCTGTATGATCAAGATGCTGTTTTTGTGCCACCGTGTTCCCGTTCCCAAGACCCCCCAGCGCCAGCGTGTGATGTTTTTCTCAAAGCTTCTATTTATTCCTCTGTTGCTGATTTGGATCCATGCCTACTGTGTCAAACTTCATGCTCTCAAGGTCAGAATTCTTCTAATTATATCAGTTCTCCATGACCAATTTCACATCTCCCAGCAGGCCCACAGTGGACCACTCCCATGTTTTTCTCTTTTACTCTAGAAGATTCTCTGATGTCAGCCAAAGCTTTTGCTGGCAGTGGGCTGAAGGCCTTGAGCTCCAGCAGGAACAAAGAAAAGCCTTCTCCTCAGAATTTCATAGGAAGGCTCCTTTTCTCAAAAAAATACGTGCACTCGAGAGATTTAAAACGTAATTCACCGTTAAAAAATAAAAGTACTTCAGCAGGAAGAAACGCTGCGTCCATAAGACGGCTGATCTTGCCCCAAATTGGCAGCTATTCAGAAATAGCTTAACAGTGGAGAACAAGACAGTAAATGAATCAGAACATGAATTTAGATATTCTTTTAGATATTCAAACAGATAGATAGATAGATAGATAGATAGATTCTAGATTCTAGACTAGAATCTAGTTTCTGTTGCTCTTATTCAGATTTCTATACATTTCCACTAGTAAAGGCCCATGCTTCTTCAGCAAACTGCTCCAGTTCTCTCGGGTTTGATGGCTGCTTCTTCCAACTCAAGCTTCAGCTGTTTCCATACATGTTCTATGGGATTCAGACCAAACCACATCCGAACAATCTGGTGTTTTCTTCCCATCCGTTCTGGATGCTTTTTGAGGTAGGTTTCGGGCCATTATCCTGCTGTAGGACCCACGACCTGTGACTGGCACACAGCTTTCTGACACTGGGCTGTACATTTTGCTTCCACAGGCTGATTTCACGGTGTCCTGAACAGGTTATTTTAATGAAATGCACCAATAATTTCAGCCATGTATGGCTTATTAATTTAGTCTCAAATGTGATGGTTTCTGTGATCAGAAGGTGGAGCAGACCCCTCAGATGATCCCTGGTAGATCCACCTTCCCCACATTTAACAGGCATGGAGTTCCTGCAGTAGCTGCTGCTGCATCCCAGCCCTGTTGGCAGAGTGGGGTACTGGGGTCTGTGGACAAGTCCCACAGCCAGCCTCGGTACCTGAACCAGTGCGGAAAGCCGTGAAGGAGATTAGGAGAACTCACACACGCACGCACACACACACACACACACACACAAACAGATGTCGCACTTTTAAACACACATCTGTGCGGAGTTGAATGTGCACGAATTTGCAATTATGTACTTGCACACTGACACACACACACTGTCACCCCACCTCACACACACACCGGCACGTAGGAGCCCATATCTACAGATCCGCTTTGCTGCTTCCCACGAGCGTAAACACACGTGGTTGTGCTGAGAGACCACCACGAGCACATTCCTGGAGCTTGGATACTCCAGCCATCGTCCGCTGCTTCAGCAGATTCTCGGCCTCCTCGTGTTTGACAGACAACCTAAATGACATCCTACAGTCGCGGTTCAAGAAGAGCCCCGCTTCCCTGAGCAACACTCTGACTCACAGTCCTTTGCTCAAATAATTATTCTGTTTCCTCTCCTCGGAATCCGTGAACAACACGGCCAGTGGAAGGATCCTGCTCTTTGAAGTGTGTGTAGGAATGTTTTAAGGAGGGTGACTAGAGTGTGTTCTGCTTTAAATATTTATAGTGTAAAAAATGTGCAGTTAACAAATGCGGGTGGTTCTGTTTGCAGCCTTTCACGCTCAAAGAATTTCAGTATTTTGGAAAAATCCCATTTGTGTAATCAGTTTAAGTGGTTTGCGTCAGAAATGTCGAACGTGGAATGCATTGTTGGTGGAGAGAACATAACCTGAGTAGAAGACCAGTTTGTGTGTAGAAAAAATAGCTGCAGTTTTTAGTAAATGTTCATTGTTGTTCTGCGGTGTTGCATTGTCTTGGCATTTGTGTTTGTCGGTACGGTCCAACTTTTGTCTTTGGCCAGAGTGCTGAGGTTAAACTGCCAATGCATTGGCATCGCAATCTGTCTGCTAGAGTTCTCCTTCAATGTACATTCTAACAGCTAATAAGACGTTATATCACCATCTGGGAATTCCGCTATTTGCATGTCTGCGCATCAGAAACATTAAAATGTTCTAAAAAAAAGGGAAAAAAAAGAAATTCAGCGACTTCAGGGCGACGCGTCTGCCAAGTGACGCATTCTCATCCATCTGTGTTTACAGCATCGAGGAGAACGAGAGGCATTTACGTCTGGTTCTGATAAACCCACTGCTTAGCGTTCAAAATAAAAAATAAAAAGCGACCTTGTTTGACCGTTCTCTTTCATGAAGATCACCAAACTTCATTAGCAAATATCTCCGCTCAGTATTACTATTTTAATTGTACTCTGTGAAAACTTTGGGTGTTGACAGATTAACTTGGCGCATTCCAAAATTCTTCGTTTTGAGAACATTTTTTGCCACTTAGTTGGAAATCTGTTACACTTGTGTTGAATGAATCGTCCCTGTTTATGGCCGACTACCAAGCTATTCCAGTCTGTCCAAGCGAGTCATGTCCTCAACTAGTGTCTTTGGCCCAGGCTGTTGCTGAAACAACCTTTTAGAGCAAAGAACAATGGGCTCCTCACTGTACTGACCTCTTCCTTTAGATTCTCTTGTAGCTACACCAGGCTGTAGAACGTGCACCACCCAGACTCAGCTCCAGTCCAGAAGAACACCCAGATCTGCAGGTTTACACTTTTTTCCCTACACACAGTCAAGTCGAAACACGTCTTTCTTTCTTCAAGTCGTTGTGGTCTTTTTTTGTCTTTTTAAAAAGTCCTTAGCTGTGGAATAAACAGCAGGTGACATCACTCAGGTCCAGGCAGAACTGTGACTTTTGAAAGGCCTGGGATGTCAGATGTAATCCTGACCATCATAAAACTTTCTTCTCAATTAGCCTCACAATGTAAAAGCTGCTCCCAAACCTGCTTGAAAACTGCCAAGGCAAACTTGTTTATATTTTACCCATATTTTATCATCAACAAAAAATGAAATGACACCGTTGGTGTTTGTCTCTCGTGTCAGGGGTCCTCGGGCCGAACACCTGATCGCTCGTCATGCTGACTCAGGAATCGCAGCGATATCTGTAAACACTAGTAACCTCGGTGCCAGATTTGAGCAGGAGAAGTTATTATATTCATTGGTTTTATAAAACGGTCGCATTTAATGTCAGTCGCATGTATTAGACCTTTGAATCTTTGCATGTTGGATTTCTGTTAGAGTGGCTGCTGAGGGCACCTCTGATAAGCCCCTACTGACAGGGAGCTTGTTGCCTTGTAGACCCACATTATCGACTGTCCCCCTTAAGAGGGTTAAACTGCAAACATAAACAAAAGCAGGTAAGGAGGCACCAACGGAGGCTTAATGTGGGCTTGACAACGCTGATGACACGCGTGCCACATGTGAACAGGTTTGCGCCGCTTGTTTGGTGGCCCTTGCACAGAAACTTGAAAATAGGCCAGAAAGGAAGTCCTTTGACTTTGTGAAGTTACATCTTTAGGTTATTAAGTTCCAGAAATAGTGTTTGATGTATTATTCTGGGAGTGCTTTGCTGTTGCCTGCCTTAAGCCTTCAGCGATTTGAGTGGGCAAATAAACAACTAGAGAAAAAAAAGTTGTTGAATTGATGGGATTAATGCTAAAAACGCTGGGATCTTATTTAAACACAAGAGGCTGCAGGATAACCGAGCTTCAGTGAGCAGAGGTTTTGGAAGAAGCGAGCTCGTGGAGTTTATGGTCAGGATCCAGCAGTGTATGAGAACATGTGAGCTTTGTGGGCTTGGAGGTCCCCTTGGGACAGAGGCACCGCCTAAAACTTTCAATATGCGTAGTTTGATGAAAAGACAAAAGAGGTGATGTGCAAAACAATTCTGTGGCAAAATAGACTGTTGTTCTCAGGCAGTGATACCCCCGGTGGAAGATCGCAATCCCAACGGACCTGTTTCTGCATTTTCACAATTCCTGTGGTTCCCAAGGTTCTTCCTCGGCAGGCGGCAACAGGTTATGGTGCTGCTCATCTCGGCGAACAAACGTGTGTCCCTGGGAGCCGTGGCTCACGTGTTTAGGCTAGAAGGCTTTGCACTGCACTGATCATCTCTCCCCAATTTCAGCCACGCCATGAGACAAGGATTAGATGGTCCTCACGCGGTGTCCATCAAACCCAACATGCAGCTACAACCACAGACTGCATCTAACACATTTATTTTGGGACCTCAATCTGTTGTTTTTTTGCTTGCTCAGAATTGGCACATGTGAGCTTCTACCTGCCCTCTTCCAGTCCTCACTAGTGTCTGGCCATTTGATAAATAAATGTGCAAAAATAAGACCAATAAGAAAGCGAGTCTGTCAACAGGAGCAAGTGACGAATGCATTCATTGTCTCGATGTTGTCCCATTCTTTCAGTCACAAAGGGTACGTCGAGCCTCCGTGTCACTTTTGAGGTCCGTTCTGCCGGAAGTGTCTGCTTGCGGGTCCTGTGGACGTGGTAATAAGGACATGTGGTGCCTAGCAGTGCTGCACCACCACTTTTTGTCAGAGGAAGTGGCAGCGAGCAAGCAGACCGTGCGGCATCTGCCAGTCAGACGAGTCAGGTGAGAACATGTTAAAAAGAAGCAGTCGGTGGGGTGGGAACGAGGGCTCAGATGTTACAACAAACACATTGTCTCAGTGATAGCATTATGGCTGTTTACCGGAGCCTCGTACGAAAACTTTGCCGAAACGGGCCTTTCTTGATAAACGGTCCTGTCTAAGCAGCATGGCGAGTGGGAGGAAGGGAACACTGCCGAGACGGGGCTCACGGTCAACGTCAGCTCGGGTGGGGAGAACATGTGGCCCTGGGGCATCACTCACCTCCTGCCCACCTTACTTCTCCCTGCTCTTTCTTTATCCTCTTTCCAATTCCAGAGACCTTCCTCCGACGGTCCACACCTGTGTCTCAAGTGGAGAGGTGACTCTAAATTGCTTGCAGTGGTTGTGTAGCTACGTGCCACTTTGCCTTGGGAATGAACTATGGGACTGCAGGGTGTATCTGGCACTATAGTTCAGCTTAGGTAAAGGTGTTGTCTAAACGGTAGATAGAGATTATCGGGCATCGCTTTGGAGAAAAGCACCTGCTAAAAGAAAGGACATAGAGGAGGCAGGAATTTTAAGGCTGGAGAGAGAAGAAAGTGAAGAAGAAGAGGAGGGTGAGGATAAGGACGCCGGAGGAGCGGCAGATCTGATGTTGTGATGGTGCCTTTTTCCCTCACTGCTTAAGCAAGATTTGCTTCATGTCTGCTGCTCAGCAACTTCAGGTTCATCCTCACACTCGGATGACTTGTTGCACTACAGATGTAGATAATTAAGGGGATAAGTTTTTTTTTTTAATATACCTTTATTTGCTTTATTTTTTTATGCTTCTCGGTTCTGCCCAATGGATTAGTTCGTGGTTGACTTCATATTTCCATATATAACTTCAAATGCATACACATATGCGTGTCCTTCCAGCGAACCCTTCATGTGTTCCTGAACAGGGGGCTGTGGTTCAAGTAGCTGGGCTGCACACACACACACACACACACACACACACACACACACACACACAAGCACAATCCACTCCGTTGTATGGCCTTTTACTTATAGAAGCACAGTCCAGGGGACATGTCCATCTGTGAGCTTCAGCAGGGGCATCGGTTTGACCCCCCCAAGCCCAGGCCATCTGTAACTCCCCACCTCCCCCAGTGACAGACATTTCAAACCCCCATGCAAGTTTACATACCTCAGCGAGTCAAGTGACCCACTGAAGGACCTGTTTCCACTACTGTGGCATCACTCATTCAGATTAAATAAATATAGAGAGTAAATAAATAAACAGTCCTGGACGGGGACTGTTTGGGATTATTCTGCTCCCAGGCCAAGTAGCAGATATCTGAAACAACAAGCTTATCTCCTTAATCCGCTCGGAAGGCCCATCCTATTGGCAAGTGATATCCAGTATATTATATTATCTCTGCGATTGGTTTATTTTCGGATTTCTTTTTTAAATAAATCAGGGAGTATTGTATCATAAAATAACATGTTCAGATAGAATTTCTGATTCACCCCTTAATTTAAAAAAGAAAAAAAAAATCTTCAAACATAATTTAATACATAAAGCCTCAGAAGGCAGAGTTCGCTCTGTGAAAGCTTGACCTTAGATGTTTAGCTCTGACCACCTGTCCATCCTCCATCGCGCTGAGCGAACTTTTCTTTATTATNTCTTCAAACATCATTTAATACATAAAGCCTCAGAAGGCAGAGTTCGCTCTGTGAAAGCTTGACCTTAGATGTTTAGCTCTGACCACCTGTCCATCCTCCATCGCGCTGAGCGAACTTTTCTTTATTATTATTACTGTGACGCTTAGCAGACGTTGATCCAGCTACCGAGGATGGAACCTCGTTCATGTTTGTCCTGGACCAATTCTGGTTAAGAAGCTCCAGCGTGCAACTCGACTTGGACCAGCGATTATTTTCCTCACGTCCTCAACTGCTGTACCACCTGCTGCCCACAGTTTATTTTAAATTCAGTTTCCATTTCAGCTTATTTTTATAGGGTATAGTGCTCTTCACGGTGACAAAGCACTGAACCAGCTTCCAGAGAAAGGTACCGTGCAGAATGAAAAGGCAAACCATGTGTCATTTATAGTTTCCCATTAGGGTTAGTCAGCTGGCAAATGAGGAAAGGACAATAGCAAACTCACAACACCCTAAAGAGGAGAAATGGAACCTCTGGGGGTCCAAGTTCCAACAGCAGCAGCAGCAGCAGCAGCAGCAGCATCACATCCCTCTTGGTCTTTCCTGAGATCTGATCCAGTCCCTCCTCCAGGTTAAGGGTCACAGCCCCAAGTTGAGTGCACTGATGTAGTAACATCCCACCAAGCCCATGCTATCAGATTTTGCGCATCTGTGACCCAGCAGCTGAGTTGCCATCAACCTGTTCTGGTTCCCCAGCATTCGACACGGACCTTGTTAATCCGGGTGACCTTCTGGCCAGCATGACGCTCTTTATCCGGTTACTTTCATATTGGGAGGTAAGCAGGTGCAGCGTTAAGAGTTTTCCCAGCATTTCTTGCGTGGCAGTATTCCTCAAGTAGGAATTGGACTCTAGTTTGCCCACATGCTACGTTCTGTCATTCGGGGGGGGGGGGGGGGGNGGGGGGGGGGGGGGGGGGGGGGGGGGGGGGGGGGGGGGGGGGGGGGGGGGGGGGGGGGGGGGGGGGGGGGGGCAGAACAGGTGGGGCGGAGCAGAGGGCGTAGCTGGTGGTTTGCAGATGCTTTGTGCGTCTCTGTAATGGCGTTAGGGCTGGGCTGCGTGAGGGAGCAGCGCGCTGCTGGTGTGCATGTGTGTGCACGTCTGCGTTCCAGGGCAGGCAGCGCCGTGCCGACGGGGCCATTAGCCTGCTGTCTTGTGCTGAGCTTGCAGTTGGCCTGCTTTGCCGGATGTCGTCGATGGAGCTACGCTGGGCTTTTTTCAAATCGCATCCTCGCAGGTCTCTTATTAGTATGTGTCCCTGGCTTCCTCCGCAGGAGCCATTAGCTGAGATTAGACCCCCTTCTGCAGGAGCTGCTCTTCCTCTCACCGCGGAATGATTACACTACATTATACAGGCTCATTGTGCTGACAGCCCCGTTTCAGTGCTGCCGCTTTGTATTTTAAACGCACACCTTCATTACCGCAGTCACCGAGAGCAGGAGTGGAGGTATTGTTGTGGCGCAGGGAAACGGGGAGAAAGGAGCGGAGACGAGGGGGAAGGAGAGGCAGCGCTCAGCCAATGGCGACCAGGGGGGCAGAGCAAGGACTGGCAAGGAGGGAGGAGGGACCGGGGTGGGGTGAGGATAGGAACAGGGGGGTTTGGAGGAGATGGAGAAGGAAGTGAAGAAGAACCGAGAAGGTGAGGTGCTTGGCGCAGTCAGGGGGGCACGCAGCCCACAGCGACCCCAGCAGGTGATGGTATAGGTAAAAACCACCAGTCCCAGAGCCAAGGAAATGCCCAGGCTCAGAGGATGCTGGAGATGACTTTGTTTAGCAGGATGTGTGTCTTTGTAGGTTTTGTGTCTGTGTGTGTGCGTGCGTGTGTGTGTGTGTGTGTGTGTGTGTGTGTGTGTGTGTGTGTGTGTGTGTGTGTGCGCGCAGTAGTATCTGAGTGACATATGCATTCCCAATTAAATAGATGAGACTGTAAATTTATGTTGCATATTTTGAGTCTTTGGCAAATTGTGTGAAGATGTTACACATTCTCCGTGCGCGCACGCGCGCACACACACACACACACACACACACACACACACACACACACACACACACACACACACACACACACACTGCCTTGTTGGGGATGCTACAAGCGTGGTGTTTGTCCTGTGTTCTTTACAGTGGTGTGGGATGAAGCGTATTGTACTCGACCTCTGTCTTTATTACAATTGCGCTTCAGGAGGAAGCGGCTCGAATCCCCACCACGAGCATAAGTCCTGTGTGCGTGTGTGTGAGTGTGTGTGAGTATGTGTTTGTTGCAGCGCACAGGGTAGCTGGCCTGCTATGATAGCCCAGCGTGGGCCAGTCTTGTCTGGACACACTTCCTCAGCCAGCAGGCTGTTTGCCTCCAGCAGAGAGCTCACACATCTTTCCTTCCTTTGTTAGGCTCATTCTCGCTTTTTTAGCTAGCGTGCACACATACATCTGCGCGCGTTTTTAATTGCGGTTGTGCAATTATCTGTTGAGAATGAAAAACACCAAAAATAAACTGCAGTAGACCCCTGAGTCAAAATACCCTTGAGATATTTTGGGAAGAAGGAAAAACGCACGAGAACAAGAAACAACCGTTGTTATTTTTAAAATGAAAAAGTTAATGCGTACCTGGCCTGCTCTCTAATGATGTGGCACCGCGCTGCCGAGAGTGTTAACCGCGAATAATAAAAAAAAACCTTCTACTTCTTGACCATTGAAGCGTCCGCTGTAAAGGGTGTGAGCTTTCGAGCTGCTGATTCCAAAGGCCTTTCCCCACTGAGCAGCGTCACGGTGGGACTTCACACACAAGCTGCGCATAAGCTGCAAATCCCTGCTGATTTCCCCGCATCTGTCGAAACTGAAAAGTGTACTTAATACTCCAAATGCGGGGTTGAAACGCGGAAAATGCAGAATAACGGCGCTGACCGCTGCCGGGGCTCGGAGACCCTGGGTGCTTGAAGAGGAGAAGCGGTGTGGCTGCTATTGTGAGGGATGTGCTGGGATTGTGTGCTTTCTGTACAGGGAAGCTGGTGGAGGACGGGGGGGATGGAGTGCAAGGCCACGCGCCAAAAGGACGGAGACTCATCTTACGATTGCTATAAAGCGCAGCCACTGCTCTTATTTTGCCGATTCTTCCATCCAAAATGTTTATTTGACGACTATGCCGAATCTACCTGATACTAAACGCCCTGCAGTCACTCCCTGGTTTACAGTGCTTACAGAGCTGTTTTAATGTAAAGCACACACAGACACACTTTGGGCCATTGAGAGACACCGGTCCTCCGGAAACACATCTCTTTGGACTGTGGGGGGTAAAGAGGGTACCTTGTAATCGCCGTGGCGGAGCTGAAGCGGTATGGGCAGACAGACGTAGCGTAAAACAGGGTAAATGACGAAGGGAAACCACCGCAGTTGTGTTGTGATAAGCAGTTAACTGAGTGAAGTAGCTGGTATTTGGTGACGCTTTTCACACAAATCGGTGTCGACGTTTTACCTCTGAAACGAATGGTAATGACATCTTTGTGTTATGAGAGGAATACATCAGCTTTGTTTGGTGGCAGCGACTGTATATAAAGCTTAAAATGTCTAGTAAATAATAAATGTAGAACCCAGGCTATAACAATGGTGGTCAGCTCGAAAAGGCTTTTATAAACTGCCATTATTATTATTATTATGTCTTTCACTTGCACTTTTTAATAAGCTGCTTAAAGACTAGAGCAGCCATAAAGCATCGTGCCATCTGTGTCATTTATGGATAAAACCAGCGCCTTCATTCCTCACCCCTGAAAATCTCCCTGAATCGACGCAGTAACAACACTCTTCTCCTGTATAACACAGGGTCAAACGCTGTACGGTTTATTAGATGGCTATCCAACCAGTGGCGGAGATAGATTCCGGACCACCGTGACCCCCGGCAGGATTAAGCGGTTAAGGATTATGGATGGATGGACAGCTAAATGGCATTACAAGTTGAGTTGGACAAAGGAGGCAAATAAATCAAGAGCGGTAATAAATTATGACCCACAGAAGCGGCAAAATTAAAACAACGGGTCACAGTCGCTGATAAATGTGGAAATGTGAGTGTGGAAAGACTGCGAGTTCTAAACTGTACTGAGAATAGGCGGCGATTTCTGCTGATCCTGCTGATCCTGCTGGCTGGAGAGGAACTTATGTCACCGGAAGAGACAGGGCTAGAATATAAAACACCCCCCCCCCCACCACCCACCACCCCGAAGCCCCAGAATCCGCCCTGAATGAATTCTGGAAACTTACGAGCCCTGTGTCTGTCCCCCACTCCACTCCACCCCACTCCATCCACAGGAAGTGTCCAACTGTGCTCCAAATAAGCCAAACATTACACTGCCGTTTTCCCAGAAATCCAGCACTTTCAGCCCACTGCCTTTATCCCTCTTCTCAAACGTCCGCGCAGAATGGAGGAGAAAAGGGAGGCCTGTGCTTGGCGGCCTCGGCGGAGGGTGGACGAAAGCCACGGCTCGCACATTGTGAGCCAGCGAAGTGGCCCGGGGCGGCGGCGTCCACTCGGCGAGAATGGGAATGAAGGAGAACAGGCGGCAGCAGTGTCCCGCTAATGCGGCGCCTGTTTGAACTCTTAAACAGCATTTCACCCAGGGACACTTTTATGTGCCGTGCCTCTGCGCCCCTGCGAGTCGGCGCAGTACGCGTACGCGGACCCACGTGGCAGTCTGTGCGTCCCACTCTGCGCCGCCATCTGCATTACTCGCACGTGCACATCTCTGGCACGTTCCTGCTCGGGCGACCAGGACGGACTGTATGAAATTAGGCCCTAAGTGCGTTTCTCCATCATTAATCACTTTGAGTTAGTGTTCTCCGCGGCCCTTGCAAATGAGAAAAACGTGATGGAAATCTCGAGAGGTCGTGTTTTTTGACTTTCTCGGTTATTTTCGAAAAATGCATATTGTCTCGTGGAGCCAAGTAGCAGGGTGAAGCGAGGCGCTCTTTGTGTCTGTGTGAAGGGCAGCGCCGGCGTGGTCCGTCTGACGTGGCGGCGTGCGGTGGACACAGAGGCAGGCCTCCGTCGAGCTTGACTGATTAAATCGACCTCATCTCTGACCTCCGCGTCGCCCACCCTCCCCCGTCGTTCGGAATGGCAATGAGCCGCCAAACGTCTCTGTGGGAGACGCTGCTCTGACCGCCGGAGAGCCGAACGGCTCGTGTGCGTTCCTTCTCTTTTAACCCCGTCGCCATAACTCTCGTCGCTACCTTTCGATCTCGATTCGCGGATGCGGCTGAGGTGGAGCCCACGAAGGTGTGTCCGTCTCGTCGCGTCTGTCCCAGCCTCTGTCTGCAGTCGATACCAGAAACGGCTCTGCAGCCTGGCCAGATTAGGCCTCCTTCGGGGGGTGAAAGCTCTTTGTTTGAAAAAAAGACAGTGGTGTCAAAAATAAAAGCAGGGATGCTTTTAATCCTGTCCTGTTACCCACCTACACACCAGAGCCACTGCAGACAACCTGCCGCTCTCAGCAGGCAGGTGGTTGCCTGCTGGCCTCTGGTCGCCGATGTCGGTCCGAGTTCCACTTCGGAGCGTTTAAGTGCCTCGTGTTCATGCCCTGCGTGCTCCGTTGTGAGGTGTAGCTGCCTCAAGCTTCAGGCACAATGGGCACTGGCAGGGGAGCCTTCAGGGTCAGTCAAGCACCCATTACATATTCCGCTAGTCACAAAGGGGCCCTGTGACTCTACAGGTTTGAGAGCAAGGCGTTTTTTCACCTGTGACCTCTGCACTTTTGAGTCTCCCAACTGCTTCTCCGCACCTCGATTTTACTCTCGTGCAGAACTGACTCCTCTGGGTTTTGCCGAACAGCAGAAAACTCTTCTTCCAAGGCACCGTGTTCCCAAGGGACCTCTTCGCACTCCCCCTGGGACTTTGGCAAACCCCCTAGCTGCGGTGTGCCTTTAAATGTCCCGCAACTCTGGGGATCGATGCAAACATGTGCAGTAAGACAGTACATAGTCGCCGGTCCCGATCAATTCCATCACAGAGCCCATCGACAGACGCTGGCCGTCTGACGCGGATCCGGCCGACCCCCCCATCCCGCAGTGTCGACACAGCTGATTGTCTGCACCTCGCCTTTCTTCTGCTGCTTTTCTTTTGTATGCAAAGCACTACTTTTCTTTTTCTCAGGTTGTGGCACGTGGTGATCAAAGGTAAATATCATTGTACACGGCAGTGGCGCGTGTAAGCCGAACTGTCAAAGTTGTGATGGTTTTAAAACGTTCCGCACAAGCAGCGCGGCTTTTCCCCCCTAATAAACTCACTGTGGCACGTTTGCCCCGGGTGGCGATCCGTTTTGATTTTTTGAAAGCGCGTCGGCTGTTATCGCTGAGCGTCAAGCTCCAAATGAGGGTGATAAAAATGAAAATGGATGCCAGGATTCGGTGTCAGTCTCTCTGCAACATCCGTGATTAGAAATGATTACGAATGCGTTCCTGAAGCTTTATACAAAGATTTTGGCAGAGGGAGGACTTTTTATCTAACCCATCTGCGACAAACTTAACCGTGCTACACTGGGTGCTTAAGAAACCCACAGTCTCCACCCTTTCTGCAGCCCTCCTCTCTCTGCGGCATCCCAGCGGCAGGAAATCACCTCCCGTGTCCAAATGGCCCGGCACGTTCCCTCCAGTGGCCCCGGGTGACTTGCCCACATTCTGCAGCATCCTGGAGCCGCTTCAACCCCGTGTGGGTAAACACAGGCCTACCTGCTGAATTATCGCGGCCGGAAAGGAGTGGCACCTGAAACGCACACTTACGGACCGTCCGTGGGAGTCTGCACTTTACTCTAATCACACAAATGTTTGTACAAAGGAGAAAAGTGGCAAGGCGAGAGCGCGCCCCCACACTGCCTTAAGACACGGCATTAAAAAATGTCCCCCGCGGCACATGGGTACGTGAAGGACTCGCTGGACTGCCTCCTCTTCGCTTCCATTACGTCGGATCACTCTGAGTCACACCTACGGTAAACAGCCCGCCTCACCTCCTCTGGCAGGTAGGGGCAGCGCGACTCGGGTCACACGCGCCACCAGGAGGCCGAGTGGGGGCTAGGGGGTCAGCCAGTGAGCCGGCCGTCACCCCGTGTAGAACATTATCACCCCCCGTGGCCTTTCTGTGCACCCCTGGTCTAAAGATTGGCCCCGGGGTACCCGAGGGGGCTGGAGGGTGGGAGGGTGGGGTTTTGGAGCAGATAGCATGTCCAGACAGCGTTGCCCGCGGGTAGTGCTGCAGCCAGCATATTAAGTACCACCAGTAATCCGTGTGTGTGTGTGTGTGTGTGTGTGTGTGTGTGTGTGGACACACAAGCTGTGCCCGGGGCAGATGGGATCAGGTTAGACCGGCTGACCGCAGACCAACAAGGGCGATTGGACAACGAGATACAGATGTGTTTCAGCCCCAGTAACCCCATCCCTCCAACAGATTCATTCATTACAGAGGAGGATTTATTAGTCAACTGAAGAAATCCACACACACACACACACACACACACACACACACACACACACACACACACACACACACACACACAAAACAGAGATGATCACGTGTGTGTGTGGGTCTGTGGCGTGTTCCTTTCTGAACTCACACTGCGGGGGGTTGACCAAAGTGGCACCAGATGAATGCAGGCCGCCAGACCACTTGACTGGACCTGCTCTGCGGGGCTTGATGTGACACATGTGACACACATGTTCACACACAAGCGCACACACTCACGTATGAAAAGAGGAATTTCACAGTTTCAAATAGGCATTCGGTCCACACCTGCACTGCCTTCCAGTCCCACATCCTAATTCTTGACTGACAGGCCTGTCTGTCTTTGTCCAAGTAATTTCTGATGTTCAGACATGTGATGGACGTATCTTTTGCTGTTGGTGCGCGCGCGTGTGTGCGTGTGCGTGTGTGTGTGTGTGTGTGTGTGTGTGCGCGTGTGTGTGCGTGTGTGTGTGTGTGTGTGTGTGTGTGCGTGTGCGTGCGCACGGTTTGTTCTGCTGTGCATGTTGCCACAGCAAATGTGGGCAAATGTGTTCCTTCTGACATCCAAAAATACTGTGCAAAGTGTGCAGAGAGGTAACACTCACAGCAGGTGTTACCCACCGTCGACAGCAGACGTGGCCATTAGACTGCGGTAAAAACAGAGGATTACCTGTGAANTGTGCGCGTGTGTGTGCGTGTGTGTGTGTGTGTGTGTGTGTGCGTGTGCGTGCGCACGGTTTGTTCTGCTGTGCATGTTGCCACAGCAAATGTGGGCAAATGTGTTCCTTCTGACATCCAAAAATACTGTGCAAAGTGTGCAGAGAGGTAACACTCACAGCAGGTGTTACCCACCGTCGACAGCAGACGTGGCCATTAGACTGCGGTAAAAACAGAGGATTACCTGTGAAAGACGGGCTGAGACGAGCGGCAGATGAAATCTGTGTCCTTATTTACACTTGCAAAATGTTTCCGTGAGTTTTCACACGTCACAGAGAGAAAAAAAAGAACAAGGAAACAGGGTAAAACCTTTGCCTTCTGTGTGGTCTGCTACCGGAGTAAGTGCTGTGAGAGTCACTGTCACTGTCCAGGCAGCAGGTGGCGTGGTAGTTAAGGGGCACATTCGCAATACACACTTCTGTCGTCTTCACCACATTAACCCCCGCGGTACACAGCTGTCCGGCAACTTTGCGTAACTGTGTAAAACTGAGAGATCCGAGTCCTGCTTTGCATAAACACACCCGCACGGCATCTGCAAAGTGGCCCGTTTCGGGTTTGCGGTATATAAGCCGCCATGTTAATATTTATATGTGCAGTGAAATATAGTCAGCTTGTGTGCTGCATGACGCTCTGGCGGTGGTGCTAATTGAATTTTGTTTTATTTGTGTAATGAGAATAAAGGTGAGCTTATGTGACATGGAGGGACACGGCAGGGACGTGCAGGAGGGTGCGGTGCCGTAAAGGCACGGCGCTGAGATAAGGTGCCCGTTTCCTTTATTATTGTAAATTCCCAGCTGGGGAAGGGGAGCGGCGGCGGTTAATCGAAGGTCTTTACAGCAAATTAAACGGTGCTAATCCAGCGCCGCCATCTGAAGCCACTCGAAGCACAGAGAGCGGGAAGAAGCGCACACATCCACGTCGGCGTGCGCCCAGGTAGATGGAATGAACCCAACAAGAAGAGCCCTCATTAATCCTGGGACCTGCGAAAAATCACATGAAAACGTGTAATACAGAAGCAAAGGCTGTACGTTAAAGCCGTCACTATATGTAAGTTATTTACTGAGGGAATTCTTCCTCCCTTCTTTTCCTTTATTTAACTCATCTCCCTAGAATTGTGTATTAAGAGCGGTAGCAAAGCTGAAATTAATCCGAGCTTGTTAATTCCCTTTGAAAAGGAGTGTAGTTGCACGCGAAAAGTACGGCCTGTGTTTGAGTTCCTAATTGCTGTGAAAATTCCCTGCCAATGAAATATTAAAAGCCGAGGGCTCCGCGGAGATGAACCCCGCCGCCTGTGCGGGAAACGTGGAAGCCCTCCACGGCGCTGCGAACGAGCCAAGGAAAAAGAAAGTATGAATTGCGGATCGGCCGCTGCGTCTCAGCCCGCGGGACCATTTGGCTGGGGAATATCGGTACTGGTCGTGTTTGTTTGGGTCACGCTAACTGTATTAGCGCTTCGGCGCTAACAGCGTTCGCGTTTGCCGGAGCAGCTGTACCTGCGGATGCCTTTCGCTTGACCGCAGCGACGTGGCCGATATGAGGGGAGTCGTCGTGCAGGGGTCCGCGGGGCCGGAAGCGTGCAGATGCTCCTCCTAAATAATAATGCAGTCGTGTATCTTTTCCACGTTATATCTGCGCAGCTTTTAATTCGCAGCGTGAACGTGGGGCAAAACTGATCATTACGGTTTCACTCCACCTTCCACATTACAGGAGGGGTTAAATTAGTCGGCAGCGAGGGCCCGGTCATTAGCACGGGCCATCAGTTCTCCACGAATCCCGGCTCATTTATGTACACTTGGTTTGGAAGCCCATTTCGCGGAAGAGACAGAATTCAGGACAACTGCTCTTTTTACGCTTTGCACAAATTCTTGGAAGTCGGTGACGGCAACTCAGCTATAATAAGGAACAGGATGCAGGCGGGGGAGCCGTCCGGAAGACGGGCCGACTTGGGGAGCGGGGGAAGATGCGCCGATGCGTTGCGGGAGAGCGTTCAGGTGTCCCGGCCGCCGCCGCCGCCTGCCCTCTCCGCTCGCGTTTCACGGAATGCTGGAAAGGGTCCCGGTTTAACATCTGCGAGACGCTGGTTTACAGACGTGCTACAGGCGAGCTGTCCATCTTCTCCGCCGTAGTCCCATCGCCTCGAAGCGGCCAGGAAGGTGGATCGGTGGCGGGTTACCATCACGCATTGCTCCCCCACACGCTGAAAATGGCCACGAAGCTCAGTTGTTTGCGGTGCTTCAAGCGACTTTTTAAGCGACTGTGGACAGCACCTCAGCTGTCGCAGAAGTCGAGGTTCGGACAGTGAGAATTTAGAGCGGCCGGCACCTTTGGCACAAATTGTGCTTCCTTGTAAACACGAGTTATTGTAAATCAAGTGCTCATAAACCGGGGAAAGGGTGTAATATTTTACAAGTGTGAGAGAGCAGCCGTCAGTCCGCAGACAGTGGTATATCCAGCTTACTGAGAACAAAATTCGTCATCTTGAAGGTTTTCTCTCTACACGTGGAGATGGGAATCACTTCACTCCGTACAGCTTATCCTAAAGCCGACTGCAACTGCTTTTTCTGGCGTTAACTGGACAGTTGCTCCTACAGCCCTCATCTTCGGCGGACCCCCCGGCGTCCCTCGCCCACCCCGAACACGGCGACCACCGGCCACCCCGGCCGCGTGTACAGCCAGCGCACGCAGCACACAGTCCTGTCCTGTCCTGGTCACGAACCCAGGACGCCGTACCTTGGTCACGTTGACCGGCTGCTGGGTGTCCGTCACGGTATCAACGGCAGCAGCAGCATCAACGGGGGGTCTCCGTGTGTCTAATTCAACCTGTTTACTGCAGCCATGCGGGGCTTGTTGCCTCTTTACTCGAGCAGCGGGGAGTGACTACCTGTGTGGGACAGCGGGGACACGGTGGCTGCCGCTCGGCAGCTGGTTCGACGCGGAGTGAAGCGGGGAACGGGATCCCCCGCCCCCCCGACGATCCTCACCCCGGCTCCGCCTGGGGCTCATTATTCCCCGTCTCCCGGCTGGCGGTAAGGTGATATTCTGGGTGACAGGTTAGGATTAATGAGAGCACCGGGTCAAACGCAGGTGCACAGTAATCAGGCTATTACCTTGTTTGACCTGCACTTTGGAAGGTTAACGAAAGATGCTTTTTGTTGATTTTTTTGAAGCTCAGGGGCAACAGTACAATTCAGCTTGTCCTTCATCTCTGGCCTACGGTATGTTTACGTTTTAGTGATCTCGCTATCGCTCTATCTGTCTATCTATGTAAGACATCGTGTCAGAAGGCGGACACGTTGATGCGATCACTCGAGTCCTCAGACACAACACTATTTTAGTTGCACTCATAGTCCTTTAAGTGTTTATCCACATAAAGACGCATTATGGAGATTTTTTCCTCGCCTTTCTCTTCCAAGCACGCCGACACTCCAGAGTCTCTCTCGCAGGTGTTTGTTTCTAATTTGCACCATCGGCCTCGACAATCTGCCAGGAGTAATCGGATGTGACACGTCGTGAGCGGCGGGCGGCAGGGAGGGAAAGGGAACCGCTTGTAGTCTGGCGTTGCTGGGAAGTGTGAGAAATGGAACGGAGGTCGGGGGAGATGACCGTGGTGCAAAGGAGGGCAGCGAGGAGTAAAGAAGGGGGACAAAAGACGGACGGAGTGGCTGTGCGCGCTGGGTGGTCTGCGGCCTCTTCGACGGGATGCTCTCCCTGAGAGGCCCCTCCGCTGCCGTTTTTTACATGAGGATTAGCCTTCCTATCTCCATCACGGTGCGCAGTTATCTGCCCTTGAAAGCTGCTCTTCTGATGGGGTTTGATTCCGAAAGGCATTATCCACCCAGCCATCTTCCCAGAAAAGGAACTTAACGGCACTAGAATTTTCATTTTAAACTGACAAGATTGAACAGATTGGGGGGGGGAAAGATGTGTGCGATTTGTCGCTACAGCACAGTGAGGTGGTCCAAAATATTTCCCAGCAGGTATCGATTGGATGGGTGACCCCCCCCCCCGAATCTATGTAAATAAACAAAATCCAGNCAGCAGGTATCGATTGGATGGGTGACCCCCCCCCCCGAATCTATGTAAATAAACAAAATCCAGGGAGTTACAGCATTTACCTAATTGACCTTACCTCTGTTTGAAGGCCATTTATAATGGCTCCTCCGTGCTTTTAAACTGTCACGCTTTATTCCACACTCCTCACAAAATCATCCTTGCCAGTTTAAAGAGGCCATTTTACTATTTCTTTTCAAATGATGTGAATTTGTGTCGTGTTACCCAGTTTGCCTGAGGGTTTGCAAATGCCCAAAAGGATCTGAGGGGCCGAAGCCAAATGCACATATATTTCAATATTCATTTAGCTTCTTACCACGGCAAGTGCATCGACTCGCCTTTATGCGTGCAGTATGTGCGGTTATTTAAATTAATGATTAAATTATTTAAATTTTAAATACAGTTACCTTCATACAGAATCTTTATAAGCTGCTTTATGGACCTTGAGCTAGCCAAATTTCACTTTACAATCTACAGACTGTAATGCACAATAATGATATATGGACTGCCTCATAGCCCAGGCCAAGAACAGGCATGAAAGTCACTTCTTACTTCTTCACGCCTGCCGCCCCATCGCAGCCTCGTACCCCGGCGTGGTCTGGGCTCCCGCCTCCTCTCACGAATCCCATCATTCAGCCTGCAGTTGCTTGAATGTCGCCTCTTCGTTGCGGTTTTCTGAATTGCTCACGTGTTCACGATCGTGATCCTCAGGTCATCTTCTGAGATTCAGTCTGACAAACGAAAACATCTTAATACTCTGCATGTGTGCACGGCGAAGTGGGAACTTGATTCTCTCCGCTTAGCGTGACATAGTTTCCCGTCCGAAACGGAACATTGTTAAATCATTAAATAACCGCGTTTAGTTACAGGCACAAAAGCGTTTGCTCACGTACAGACTTATTGATGTGCACCTTGAACGTCCTCCCCGTGTGGTGTGTAACTGCAGATGTGTCGGTCCAGAGCAAAACGGGACCCGCGGGCTCAAGTGGGCCGATTTGGCCAGGATCAGTGCCCCCTGGTGGCCGAGGCTCCGAGAGCAACGGGACGGCCGAAGCGGTGGCTGATGGTGGAGACAGGGGTCCTGACCGAGGGTGTCGTCAGGCACGCTTGCACAGCTGACACCCGCCGCGACACGCGCTCGCAGACAAGCGCACACTCACACACACCTTCTGAAACCAGACAGACCGCAACACACGGCCCAACGTGATGACAAACAAGCCAACGCACACATCCAACACGGAATAAAGGAATAACACACACGCATGCTTGCGTACACACAAAGGCCTTCAAAGAGTAAAACAGTTCTTCTAAACGTTGACTTTTTGGCTCGGCGCCGCGAACCAGCTCACGGTAGCCGTCAATCTTAAACAAACAGCCGTCATCCACCGCATTAGAGACATCCGGCGACACACGCAACACGCCAGGCGAAAGCCGAGCGCTTCTGTTCGCGGTGCGTCTCTGGAGAGAGGCGGGGGGCAGCCCACGCTAACTGAAGAAAGCAGTGGAAAAATGACGGGCGCTTGAATTAGTCAAAGAGGTCAAGATAAGAAGGCTGCTGTGTAGCAGAATGTGGGGTGTTTGCTAACACAACTTTGAAAAACGGGCCTTTTTTTTACAGCTGTAGGTAACTACAATAGTACAGTAGGTAAATGCAGTGGTAACGTATGATAGACACATATGTATGCACAAAGATGGGTTTATCTTTGGAAAAATGCCTTAATCTGTTAACCTTTGGCTTTTCGCAAAGTAACTTTATTCTTTGCTGTGCCTTAAATGAGCGCGGTAATGACGCACATGTCTCGGGCCTTTCAAACCCGATCAGTGCTCAGCGGCCATATTGTGAGCTTAACATGTGAAGTCAGCCCTCGCCGGAGAAAAGCATCTGTTTTACGGCCGGTGTGTAATTTGCTCCAGATCTCGCCCACCTCAGGCACCCAGGGCGTCCTGCCTGTGGGAGTGAGAAGGAGGCTGCGTGGCGACGGCCGACACGCCAAGCACGCGGGGAGACGACAGCGCGCCTATCAGCAAGGCGGCACAGAGGAGACAATAGATGAGAAGGCTCCTCGTTTCTCCCCAAAGTCGAGTGGCGCTGCCTCCCCAGTACAACCCGGGAGCGGGGGGCGGCTTTCGCGCACGAGGCTGATGTAGGCACAAAAACAAGCAATGTCACACCCAAAAGGGATTACATAATTATCCTGTTACTTACAAAGGCCGGCTACACGGCATTAGGCAACAGGGTTTGGAGTTGGCTTTAATATATAAATATGCTGGCAAATAAATAAATAAATAAATAAATACACACATGCATAAAGACAGAAGATTCCAGAAAGGCCTCTTCAAACCCGTCACTAATCTTCTGTCACTCGAAAGGAAAGCCCAGGCGCTTCGGGCTGTGGGCGCAGAGGAGGTCGCAGGCCGAAGACGCTTTGAAGGCGAAGCACATCCCCTCTTGTCTTTTGTCACCCGGTGCCTTAATCTGCCGCTTGAACAGCAATTAAAAGTTCGTGCGAGACTTTAGCTGGAAAAGCCCAAAATGCAAACCTTCTGGTGGGCCGGCTGCGCGGCTTCTGTTTCACGCGCTTGCCGATCGCGTTCTGTTTACAGGGCAGTGAGCTCGGCTACAAGGCTTGGCTGAAGGGTTCGGTTGGGGTTCGAACACTTGCTCACCAGGCCGTGCCCCTGGTGCGGGGGGACCGTAACTTTGCTACCTTTGGGGACGGGGCGGGGCCTTTGCAGTGATGTGGTCCGTGCCGGTTTGCGCAGCTCACCTGCCGAGCGCCGCGCTTTCTTTATTCGTTCCACACTAAACAGAGGGTAAATAAAGGGTCGGCAGACCGCCCAGAGGGAAGCACCCGTGGAATTGATAAAGAGTCCAAGGGCATCGTATCGATCGCTCCCACCCGTGGGATCATAAAATAGGCTGCGATTTGGAAAAAAAAAGAAGAAAACTAGAGAGACATTAAAAGTGGGCCGGCCGCCGAGATGGGGAATGTGTCACCACATATTAACTGCTCCTCATTTCAAGTGAATGCGCTCTTTTGTGGGTGGCTGGAGAGAAAGACTGCCATAACCGGCAAGAGGAACATAAAAAACCAAACAAAAACAAACCACCGCTGTAACTGCTCTCCACCAATTTTATCACTTTCCATGCTTCTGCTGAGTTTTGCTAGGTGTGCTGATGGAGGTATTGGATATGGACATTATGGAGAAGTGAGAAAAGGAAGAAAAAAACAAAATCAAAATTGCAAAACATTGCATGTGAGACATGTTAACCATAAAGGGTCCACCGGGACACGTGATGCACGTCTCAACTTTCCATGTTTCAGTTTCCACGAACGTATCCTTCAGGTAGACTGATAAAAAATTGAAATATTTCAATGGGAATTCTTAAGCCAACAGCCTGGACGCCTGTTTAAACTTCCAGGACTTTTCTTTTTCCATTGTTTGGCTTAGGCGCAATATGCCTCCATGCCTGGAAGAGACCAACAAAGACCTCTCAAAGCTGCAGAGATCCCACCAAACGGGGGGGGGGGGGGGGGNTTCACACTGGGGTCTGCAGAACCCAGGGAGGAATACTGCTCTTCCTAGGAAAGAGAGGGGGGGGGGGGGGGGGGGGGTGATTAATCTTACAATAAAAAAGTTCACGTGTGGGGGAGTAACACTTGAGGAAGAACAAAACCTCCCGTTCAAGCTCCTGGAATCCGGACTCAGGTCTCTGGTGGCCCTGAGACTTCAGCCCTGCCAGATTGCAGAGGCTTCTTGAGAAGTACTGCGATGCATTTGCCCAACGCCCCCACCCCCGCCGGCGCCACTCGCAAGCCTAGAGGTGGTCTGGCCAGAGACACAAGGCATACTGGCATTTTACTGCGTCTTTTCTTTTTCTCGAGAACCGGCCCCATAAACAGACGGCCGCTTTTCATTAGCAGCAATCCACGGGAGTTTGCTCCAGCCGTGGCTCCGCGGAACAGCACAATTGCCGAGTATATCTGCCGCATCACGGCGGCCATTTGGCCACCAGACAGCATTCTGCCGTCGTCCCTCTTGCTTCTTTGGGGAATCCGGAGCCTAATTCGTGCCAGCAGAGCCTCACAATGGAGCGATTGTGAGCTCCCCACCTGAGGAGCCGAGCGGAGCCTCACCCTGGGGTCCTGAGCGAAGTACGTCCATCTGCTTCCAGTTAAAACGCAGGAAACAAATGGGGAGCGTTAACGCCAACAGCAACCTCATTCGCCCAGGGTGTGTACAGCGTCCCCCCGAAATAACATTCCCTTTTAAATCGGTTACGCCAGTCGTGCGCCGCTCGTAATTATTGCATCGGGAAGAGAGTCACTTCAAGAAACGCCCGTGGACGTATCAGGAAAATAATGTAAGCAGAATTGGTTCTAATTATTATTAGTCTTCCCCAATAGGAACTTGTGCTTTTTGTGTAACAGAATGTTTAGCGTTCGAGGCATCAGGCTACGAGTTAAGAATGAGTTGTTTTTTTAAAGGAGCAAAGGTCAAACGCGCCGCACGGCCTCCGGGGCGGATTTCAAGACAGGTGTCCGCACTCCGGCAGGAGGTGTGAAGTGTCACCTCTGTCCTTCTCAAACAATGGAAGGTGTGAGAAAAGAGGGAAGTACAATTTAGAAAAGTGATCAGAAGTTAGGCTGCACTCTGGTGCGGAGTGTGTGACATCAGCGTGGTTCTGACCTTCCGCACAGGCCCCTTTGGCCAACCCGTGTTGTACGTGACTTCACGCTGGGCGCACAACTGCGCCGGAGAAGAAGATTTATCCTCATTCTCTCACAGAGAGGTGCCAAGTGCTGGTCTTGCAGCTGCGTCCTTTTTCATAGATCAGCCAGTGTTCCGATGTTCCGCGTCGTCTTTGCGTAATTTAAACGTTTTGTCGTTGCCTTTACTGTTGAACGTCTGTCCCCTTGTGACGTCTTTGAATCTGTCGTGTCTAGACGTTCGATTTAAGAGCCATGAATCAGTTTGCATGATGCAACGCACCGTTTCCACGTGTGCCTTTCTCAAGTTGAGTAATCTGTCCAAAATTCCCATCATTTCCGTCTGATTCGTGTCCAACAAGCGCAGAGGTTTGATTGCCTTCCACACTTCCTAGGTTCACCGTCATTCTGTGGAGAGAAAAAAGAAAAAAGAAAGATTGGATTGATATCTAAGCGCCGTTTAAAATGTTATTTTTTCCAAAAGCCGGACCCCTCCACAACTCAGTCTGATTACACAACACATGTTTGACTAGCCGAGTGAAATTTCAATGAATATTTATCCCGATGCGTCTGTTGAATGCTGATCGCAGGGACACGTATATGTGATTTATCGCCAAGAGCGCCGCTTCCCCCGGATCGCGGAGGGATGAATAAACGGCAGCGCTGAGGTGGACCGCCGTGCTCCTTCTGCCCGCCTTTGGCTCCTCCCGCCGAAGCCACGCGAGGCCGCGGACGCTAACTGTTTCGCCACGACGAAGTAACGCCGGCGCTCGGCCCCCGGCCTCCCCGCCCCGAGTCACTGCTGGAGATTGAGATGTCTGGAGCCCATCGGTTCGCGCAGAATGGGTGTCAGCAGCAGGTCAAATTAAGGGTGTAATTTATAGTAATAAACTCAAATAGCGGCCGCCGTCAGGCCAGAGTAAAGGGAGCCAGCAAGGAGCTCCGTGCGTCAGCACTGGCGTGGGAGCGGCGTGACCGCAGCGGACAGCACGGCGCCCGATTCTTCAGCAATTTTACATGTTCCACCATTTCCTAACGCAGACATTTCTGCCAGTCCTCTGTAGGCCACCGACTGGTTCCTTGCCTCCTCGTGGTCACTGTCACACACACATGTCCACACACACGCTCGCTTCTCAGGCTGTACGCGACTCTGTTTAACACGGCGCTCCTGCTAAAACTGGGGAGCTATTTTTTTCTTAATAAAAATAATAACAACAGCTTCCTTTATTTCGTTTCTGAGTGGGAGGAATGTGAATTTATTACCTGCACTACGAGGCCGACTTATTCCTTAATGAGAACTCGGCTGTTGTTGCGCAGGAGCCGTCAGACTGGCCGACGGTGTCTCCACACTTTCCATCCCGTTTTTTAACTCGAAACGCGCACCTCTGCTTTTGTGCCCATGTTCAAATTCACCGACCGAGTTTTCATTATGCTGAACTGGTGATAGCGCCAGAAGAGGGAATAAGAGGGAGTCAGAGACCGCCACACACACACACACACACACACACACACACACACACACTGCATTTGTTCACTAAAAGAATTCCATTACAAAGATGCCACCAGTTACCAGCTGTCAGATTGATAGCACCACTCTTACACATCGTCCTATTTCTCCTGCAATGTTTTGACGGCTTGGACAGCCTTCAGCTCCTCCAGCAGGCGCCCGCCTGAGCTGCAGGAGCGGCTTGGGTGGGGGGTGAACGACACGGGTGCCGTTTTTTTAGCGTCCTTCCCCGCCTGGCTCTCCAGTGGCCAGCAGAGTTGACCCCCGAGACCATCCTGCCCAGGCTGGAATCAGGAGTGTGTCCACCGTCCCGGCAGAGCGTGTACGATGCAGTCGTGCCCTTGTGTGTTTTTGTATCCACTTTCACTTCTGTCCACAACGAGTGAACGCGCTGCCGGCATCCGGTGAAGATGCAAATCCAGGTTCTCAATTTTTCACGCAAAGTTCGTGGCTTTCGTCCATTATGACAATAAGCATCGAAGCACTACCTTTGTGCTGCATAGCAGTTTTCCGAGCGGAGCAGTTTGTTTCCATTCTCCTGCAAAGTCGGGCATTGCTTTTTTCCCTATCTTCACAATCTGTGATTACCAGGTGAACGGGAAATGGATTTTTTTCCCATTGCTGCGTGGCTCTAAAACGAATGCAGCTTTGGCATGTGGACGGCCTGTTGGGCTGTAGCTTATCGCTGTGTCAGTGGCGAGGAGCGACTTGACATTGAAATACACCTCTGGACCGGATATCGGTCCATCACCAGGGAACGTAATGACTCCCATCCATCTCACTGAGAATGTGTGTGAAGCCACGACACGAGGGGGGACGGCATATTTCAGTTTCTGCCTGACCTGGAATCTGGTGCGGATGGGGTCGTGCGTATAGCCAACAGCAAATGACATTTTCGGTTATTACCAGCCGTCGAATGTAAAGTCGGACACAAATGCACACTGCTTGGTGACTCTTCGTTGTGTTGGGTCAAAGCCCCCTGTCCTTGCACGAATAAAGCTCTGAATTTTCAACGGAAGTCTCCTGGTTTAAATGGTTAAATGAATATTGTGCGGTGCAGTTTGTGTGTCGCGGTGGACGGCACGTGCGGAGGTGCCGCTAAAAGATTGAGGGTTATGCTTACAAGAAAGTCGTTGGATGCAATGAAAAGGAAGGCAAATTGTGCAGAGATCTAGCTGTGCTGCTGTGTAATTTATATACACTTCCATTACGGCCGTCTTGCGAGGCACTTTTCCGAAATGTTACGGCACATCCCGAACGCAGGCCTGCTGACTGCACTCTCAGCTGCTGCCTTTCTTTCCTTGTGCGACTATGAAATGGCCTTGGCTGGATGCCTGTTCTCTTCCTTTTTCTTCGGAGGGCCGCTAAGACATCTGTTGAGTTCCAGCTTTTAGGACGAAGGAGGTAAACAGGCAAACAAATAACTGGAATGCCCGCGTGTTTGTAAAATTCGCGATCGTTCGGACTCAAAAAGCCAAGAACGAAGGCAGGTCCGGAGCGTGAGGAGCACTTTAAGAAGAGAAGCTGCCAGACTGAGTGTGTTTATATAAGGCAGCTAAGTAACGTTTACCGTGCACTGTGGTCCAACAGTCGTATCCTGAGATCCACTGCCTCACACTCCCTCTACAGCTCGTGTTTGAGCCATCGAGTCCTGGAAGAACTGACGCAGTTTACCCCTTAAATAGTTTACAGTGTGTTTAGGATTTGTCGATGTCATAATCGTTTCACCCGTGTCCTTCCACAAAGACTTTGGAGGGACCCTTACCCGAACGTCTGCATCGGCTGCCACGCTCTGCACCGTCGGCCCGTCGTGTGGTGATGAGCTTTATGTGGCTTCCTCAGCATCCGTAATGGTGTCGTCATGTGAAACAGGACTCGCGGGATCTTTCGCCGCAATTTTCCGATATATAAACCAAAAACAAACTGCGTTGTCAAGCGTTTGGGCCGACAACAGCAGCTTTAAACGTGAGTGCATTCCTCGAGAATATGTCTCTCCTGCTGCCTTTTCTGGTTCACTACAGATACGGCCCATGGTGCTGCTTTTGTTATTACTATTATTTATTTTGTTTTTCCGTCTTGCCTTAGCTGTAGCCGAGCAACGTCTTGGGCTGAGGTGGGAATGGTGACCCCCGGAATCTCTTCTCTTATAGCCGTTCCGCCGGGTGACCTTCTCTGTGGTGAGCCAGCCCCAGGACCCCCACCAGGGATCCCTGCAGAGTTGCTACGACAGTGGCCTGGAGGAGTCCGAGACGCCCAGCAGCAAGAGTTCGTCCGGGCCCCGGCTGGGCGCCCTGCCCCTGCCCGAGGACAACTACGAGAGGACCACTCCGGATGGCAGTGTCGGTGAGGCAGAGCATATGGAAAATGGTAGGGGCAAACACAGACATACAGAGAGAGAAACGCACGCACGCTTATACACACACACACCGACACACACAAACACAAGGCACACCGCGCACCAGGAACCCAGCCACCGCGTCACGTGGCCGTGCGCATCACGTCCGTCAGAGGGTCCTTCTTCGCGGAAACAGCCACAGCGTTCAGTGTCAAAGGTGGACCAACCCCCCCCCCCCCCCCCCCCCCCCCCCCCCCCCCCCCCC
>UFQX01000446.1:545685-560709 GCA_900497675.1 Arapaima gigas
CCCCCCCCCCCCCCCTTACTTATTTCCCAGTACAATCCGCCCGATCAGGTGCCAAAAAGTAAACCGTGAAACGCGATTTTAATAAGTGAGCTGTTTTGCCCTTAGGGCAGCCAAACGTCCTCATCTAGTTTAGGAACTCAGCAGAATCTACTGTTACTTGAGGCAAGTAAGAGTCCCTGATATTTAATAATTTGTCAGAATGTCAGGAGATGTAACGTGCTTGGTTGTTGCCTAGCGCAGCACTTTATCCGTGCAGATGTCCTGAATGCTCGCAAACTGAATCCAGGCATCGAAGCCGTGGTGGAGCCCTTCATTTACACGACCGAGTCTGGTGCAGTTTTACTTGTGGCACGGTAATCACCTCAGGTGTGTTTTATGAGCAACAGAACCTTTCGACGCCTCCATTTTTTAAACATCCATTTCAGTGTGTAGATGCGCTATGTACCTGGTGACAGCAATGCTTTGTAGGGACCGTCCATTAAATTTATTTTTTTTTGTTTGTTTTAAACATAAGGAAATGATTGCACACACATTCTCACCTGAGCTCATTCTCTGTCATCCAGTGCTGGTGTTCACACAAACTCTGAAGCTTGGGGATGTCTCTGCAGTTTTCCCACGCTAGTTTGTCCTTATCGGCTCCCATTCTGGGACGACAGGGTCGCTTGTAAATACCTTCCAAGAAGGTATTCAAAATATTCTGGCCCATTTAGTTGACATTATCAACGAAATCCATCTTTCTTTGAGAGAGGAAACGGAACGAAAAAACAGTGTGGTGTGTATGACCAAAAAGGCGTAAGTGTTCCCCGAGGTTCGGAAATTGGTCTGCACACATGGAAGATGGGCGTTCAGCGCTCACTCGCAAAAATTAGATTTTAACCTCGCTGCTTTGGAAATGTGGCCGTTTAAGTGCAGATGAAATTTCTGGGAATTAAATTGCTTTGCCCACTCACGGCACGCCTGGAAAACTCCCCTGGGCATTCGCCGCCTTGCGTTTAGAGAACACTTAAGCGTTTGCGAACAAAATTAGCCCCCATTAAGGTCGCTTCATTTTTGTCTGTGGAGGAGGCGACTGGAACGAGGGACGTGTTCCAAAAGGGGCAACGTTATACGCATTATATATTGACCTGTTAGTTCATAAAACAAATCAAGTTTGGTGACAAAGTTTTCCTGAAAGGCCGTGATTCAAGACTGCAGCAACCTTCTCGCTAACAGCCTTTATTAGACGTACAATGCAGGCGTGGTTCCAGTCGACATGCTTGTTATACGACACAGATCCCATCGGGGGGGTCGCTGGGTGTTGGTTTGTTTTTGTTGTGTGAGCACCTATTGAAGGTTAATTGTCTCCTTGTGTACCAGGTTTTCTCAGAAGGGTTGCTTTGGTCATGCTGCATTAGCACACTGGAGCTTCGCTGAATTACAATAAAGAACAAAACGTCACCTCTGCGAGCAGCTCATAACACAGTTTGGAAACGCTGGTGTCTGTCTTTCGCATTCAGCGACTTATTGTGTTCGTTTCCACTTTTTCCCTCCAAATTCAGTCCATCAAAGTGTGCCCACAAAAGTGTCACCAGGGAGATCTTTTGAACAAAATTCAGCTGCATTAATATACCCGTGTGATTCTGTTACCCCCCTCCCCCGTACTGGACACGTGCCCACGCGTCACCTTCCCTGGCCCCCGGAGTCCGGTTCATCTGCTCCAGTTGTGCCGTCTCAGTGTGAGGAGTACACCGAGATGATGCATATTCAGGCACTCCTTATCTTGTTGACTTGTTGACGGTTTACGGTGAGAACCAGTCCGGGCTTCATCCTCGGTTCCGTTGTCGAGCCCGGACTGCGTTGCAGAGCCTTCGCAAAAGCGCGGCTCGAGGTCGCCGGGAACGGTGGCGGCGGATGATTCACTTCCAGCGAGGTGACAATAACGCGCCGCTATCTGGGAGCGGATCGGTCGGTTTTCGTAACAGCAAAAAAACAGATGGAACCCGAGGAGAAAACAAACAAAACGTGTTTTAAGCGGAGTTTGGGTTATGGGCCGGTTATCGCTTGTTTATGTGCTTAACTGTCTTCGGATTCCAAAGACGCGCAGAGAAGGCGTTCGGCAGCACGTAACGGGCCTCTTCAGTCGAGAGCGGCGGCATGAAAACCTCGTCCCCTAAGCTGCTAATTGTCATTCAGATCTTGTTCATATGCTTGGTTCAGATCTTGTTCATATGCTTGGTTGCCTTTTAATTGGCTGTGGCATTGAGTCCGTGGATCTGCAGCGGTGAGAATTTCAAGCGATGTTTGGAAGCCATTCATGATGCCTAATTAGTTGCTAAAATGTTTTTACATTTCAAATTGCAAAGGTAAATAAGCAGAGTGGTTCTTCTCTTCTTTTTGCTTTTTGCTGTATTGTTTCTACCTTAACACAGGTCTTTGTTAAAAAAAATTTTGCTCCAAAATAGTTCTGTTCTTGTAGGCTGTGTATTAAGATTCACACTTAAGACATTCACTGTCTGCATTTCCTTAAAGTCTCATAACCGAAGGAAACGTTTCCGAAAATGTGTCTTTTCACAGGATATTTTTAACATTTCACAAGAGAAGGTAATATTCTCCAAACTAATTCGGAATAAATTGCCTTGCATTTTATCTGCATAACACTAATGGGAGGATGGATAGAAACTCAGAGTGTCACACGGCACAAAGTGAATTCAGGTAACTTTGAAAGAAAGAGTCTTCATTTCCCAAACCAGCACTTCTTTGTAAAAACTCTTCTCAGGGCTCCGCCAACCATGCCTTACTTTAAATTTCTGCCCTCATGGCTATGCTGTTGTCACCAGAACATAAGGTCACCGGCGGAAAAGGGACAGGGATCAAGCAGGATGAGGATGCCCTGGTCTCTGTAAACCATTTAGCGTAAACCGCTGTATTCCCTTCTGGAAGCCACACGCTTGCTCGTGTACACCGAAGGAAAGCCTTTACAGTGGTCTACACGTCTAGACTAAAACGCTCCAGCACCAGCATCAGATCTCCAAAGAAGAGAACATGTGCGACAACTTCTCTGCAGATATTTGCTGAATCAGCTGCACCCTCCTGTTAAACAGCAGGGGGTTTAAACGTCTCCTGTTTACTGGGGGAAATTCAGTTACCTGAACCTCACAGAGTCTGGATGTGTTTGACACTGGATTTAATTACCAGTTCAAAGCACAGTAGATAGATAGATAGATAGAATGAACAAGCAAATGTTCTTTTGTACAGACAAAAAAATAAAAAGGGGTGTACACATTGTTTTTGGTGTGGTCTATGGTAAAAGGTGCCTCCTTCTCCGTTACATGTGGCTGCCATTTTGACAAAGTTTGCAGACCTGGCTCCACGTGAAGCCACCCCGTGCTACTCAGATGCTTTGATAACATCCAGTAAATGAAAATGAAGGGGGATTTAAAAGGAAGAATTAAACCTCTTGGCAGATAGGCGAAATGCCATTTCTTCCAAAGGCATCATTAGCCCGTTGTAATAGTCATTATTATCCATGTGAAGGATGTGTGTAATTGGGAGTGCCTGGTAGTCTTAGCTTGTCCGTTGGAGGTGGCATCGTGCAGTTTGGGGGTCAGCCAGGATTAGGGTCACACCAGCCGTTAAGGTTCCTCCTAATGAAGGAGCCCACAGAGCTGGGTCTCGTGCAGCCGAAGCAGGCTGTCTGTGAACCCCGGGCCCGGCGAAGCGGTTCCTGACCACAGCTTCCCAGTGGACACCCATCCCTTTTAATAGCGGCGTGGAACCAGGTTTGTCGTTGCAGATGCACTGAAATACGAAGGCAAATAGAGTCACGAGTTTTTTTTTTTGAACATAGTGAAGTATTGCTTTGAGTGGCCTGTGGATGTCTGTGCATGAAACCATTTTACGACGGCAGAGAGTTGCGCCCTTGCCTTTCGGAACTGTTCGCAGGAAAGTTTGAGCTGTCAGACGCTGGAGGTCACCGTCCCCGTGACAACGCGTTGGGAGATCCCCTCNTGAACATAGTGAAGTATTGCTTTGAGTGGCCTGTGGATGTCTGTGCACGAAACCATTTTACGACGGCAGAGAGTTGCGCCCTTGCCTTTCGGAACTGTTCGCAGGAAAGTTTGAGCTGTCAGACGCTGGAGGTCACCGTCCCCGTGACAACGCGTTGGGAGATCCCCTCAGAATCGGCCGTTGTCAGTCGATAATTGCCAAATCAAAGCGCGGGCACCGCTTTCGTGGCCAATTTCCCCTATGCCAGTTTACACATCCAGTCATCTGAGGAGATCTGGCCCAAGTTCCCTGCACTCACCCTCACCCTCACCCTCACTCGCACACAAACATTCAAGCGTCGTACGGCTCAAGGTCACCATCCAAGGACTGCGTGTTAATAGGCACAGTCGGTGGACTGCTGTCCCTCATATGCTACCTGATGTTTCTGCATTCCAAAAAGAGGACATGGTATAGGCCTTCTTTATTCAGAAAGTCTATGTATCGATCTATCTTTCTGCTTGATTTTCTACTTTCCTTGATATCAGCCCTCAAAACGAGCTGATGTTTGTAGCATTTATTCTGGATTTTCTGGTCTAGACAACATGATGATGTGGAAGAGCTGGAGATTAACACTGGAAGCTTTCATAGAAAACCAGAGCTTATTTTGTCTAAAACTAAACAGAGTTTTCACTGTGGCCAAGCAGTGTGCTGAGCCCTTTGTGATCACAATGAGTCAGGAACATGGAATTTTTACCTCCCTTTCTGTCCAGACCTACACCATATATAGGCACGTGTTCCCCTGTTGTGTGCGGCAGCAGGGTTTGAGCAGGGGGAAGGAGAGGGTATCGCTGGAGGTTGAGGTTAGAACATCATCTGTAACTAACCGGCCTCAGATCGGTGCGGCAGCAACTCGTCTTGGCTGGAAACGTGCGGCGGCTCAGTGCTGCTCAGGTTGGCCGTGTGGGATACGGGATGCTGGGGGCGGAGGTGACAGTTAGGCAGAAAAGCAAATACGCATCTTACAGTCTCATTTATTGTTCCACAGTCCTTCTCTGTGCCACGCAGCAGAATGATACAGACACTTGCGTTCTGCTACATGAACGTAGTTTTTTTGTTTGTTTCTTGGGTTGGTTGTTAGTCGTCTCTTTTTGAAAAGACCGTAGTGGGACTTCCTGGCATCGCAGGTTGTGCAGCCCCTGCTCTCCGTCTGACTGCTACTCAGGCCTGTTATTAGTGGCTCGCATTTAAAAATGCTGTTAATTATACAAGCAGGATGAGAAGAGCAGATGGTAATACAGGCTTGTTTAATTAAACACATTCATATTTGAAGTGCTCGCTCTTTACTGCACATTCTGCAGTGTCCCTCTTGTTTTTTTTTTTTTTTTTTAAGTCCTTCTCACATACTTGTGAAAGTGACACAGGACTGTCGTCAGCGGTGTGAACCCAGCTGACTGGTGATCGTAACCGACTTGGGTTCATTGCGTCTTTCCAGACACGGATATCTACAGGCCCCGTGTCGCTCGCTCTTCCCCCGGTTTGACACGATGGAGCCGAAGGGTGACTTGTCCAGTTCCAGAATGAGATTCTGGCAAACTGTCTTCTGTCAATAGATTGGTGCAGTGGTGCTTTTTATAACTGCTGACAGGACGTCTTTTGACAGATGATGTTCAGTTTGGCTCTCGTTGGAGAATCAAGTGTGTCAAATGTGCCGACTTGATTCAGTGCCTGGTGAGACCCCGCGGACCTGCAGTCATCGCTCGTTCGGGACTCATTATAAACGTCCATACCTCAGTCCCCCGGGCAGCCTGCACCCTTTCGCTGGAATGGACGGCACACACAGCGCGAGGTGTCACCCGTGATCTGTTTCTCTGCGAGCTTCCCTGCGGCCTGCCAATTGTCCCAATGATCTGGATCTGGCTGCCTGCTTAAAATGAATACAAATAAATAAATAAAACAGCCTAACTGGGCACAAGGCCACCTACCCCTCTTCACACTAACCTGCGAACCCTCCATTTCGATGTGGGAGGTCTTTCGTTGGGAGGCGGTCCATCCACCAAATGCAGGAGCAGCTTGGAGCCTGATCCATTACAGCCTCGATAAGCCCAGCAGGCATTAAAATTACCTGCAGGCATCATACTGATGGCTTGGGTGCAGGGGGGTTCTTTAAAGTCTAAGCCAAAGACCAGGCAAGGAACGGAAGTCAAACGGGTCCACCTTTAATGTGTTTGGCGGCGTTCAATAAAAGTGGCGTAAGGAGAAAACATGTAAGAATAAAGGATGTTTGCGCAGCGGCGCCAAAGCTGGCGACCATCGTCTGTCTCTGACTCAGGAGATTTCAGGAGCAGAGATCGCCAGCAGAGCAGCTCAGCCGGCCAGTCGCCCCAGAGACAGGGAAACGAAGATCTTTTCCACCATATTTTACAGATGTCCGTCGCTGTTTGGGTTGCCCACTCGTTCGGTATTATTAGTTGGACAGTGAGAGGCCTGTCAGAGATCTTCCATGGAAATGCGAGGGGTCGCGATGACGTTTGGAGGTTCAGTCGCACGCACGAAGCCGTCGGCACGTCACTTGTCGCCGACACTTGAAGGGGTCACTTGGAGTTCAGGCAGCAAACGCCGACAGACACTAGCGGCATCACGCTGTCGTGCACTGGAGATGACCTCGCCGCGCGTTGGAAGGGAAAGGGGGATCCAGCTGGAACGAGATTCTTTTGTTGACCGTCGTTCAGAAACGTGCGTTTGACTTCTGCTCTTCTGAACCTAAGATGGTGTTTAAATTGAACCTCGCCTTCTATTTGCTATTTCTTTCCCACTACTGGGCCTCCCCTGCATTCCCTCTCTCACACGCACCACGACAGGGGGGAGCTCTCCGCGCTGCTGCCACAGCTCATATTTCATGGTCGGCGAGTCTGGAAGAGGCCCTTCTATGGCCGGAGTGAAATTAAAACAAGCTGAGGTTTATATTTCGATGTGAGATAGCGGTGGCTGAAGACAGTGACAACAGCGCGGCTCCCTGTCAGGCTGCGAAACGCAGGGCTCGAGTTCCCGAAGAGGTGGCGTGTTGCAGAACAGTGCAGCGGGTGTGAGTTATGTCCGTGTTTTCCTTTTTGTATGGAAACGTTGCTCCGGGGGGATTGTCTCTGGAGACTATTAGAGTGGCACGGAGGGCTTGACAATAGCAGCATTGAACACCACAGCACTGGGAATAGAATGGGAGGGTTTTTTGCTTTGTTTTGCTATTTAGAGCCGCACGCATGCAAACGGGACACGCGCAGGCGACGTGCTGCGGCAGCCCGGCGTATCTTCAGCGCACCTTAAGGTGAACAACAGGCCTCGCTTTGTAGGATGTGCTGCGACGGCACGTGAGGCAGCTGGCTGATCTCATCTCATAGCCATGTTTCTCAAGCGTGACCTTGGAAGGAGGGTGGCCATCTTTTCTTGGTGGAATAATGGACAATTTTACTAAATAACCGCTATTAGGGGGCTGAGTTTATAGCGAAATGATCAGTTGTGAAAATTGATACAGCCGTTACTCCATCTGACACAGGCCTCCCTGCAAAGGAGCGGTTTTAAATCAGGACGGTCACTTTCGCCAGGACAGGTACGGTTCCCAAAACCTGGTTGTATTTTGGGAAAAAGGCAGTTTCCCAGGTAGCTCTTGCGGTGTTGCGAAAGACTTTGGCCTGAGGAGTGGGGCGGGAGGCAGGTTGCTCCTCTGATTCGAAGGTTTCAATCATCAAATGGAGCCGCGTGGTGGGGAGCGGAGCGAGGCAGAACGCCCGCTTTCCTCTTCTTCTTCAGAAAACAACCGCGCCGATGATGCAAATGACATATTTGGCCAAATATAATTGCATGCGTGTCTGTACCTGTGCTCCGGGGTGCGCGTGAGTATGTGCTCCTGCACATGTGTCCACTTGCCCTGTCTGCAGGGGCCTGTGCACCTATAGCTCAGTGTGAGGATGAAAGCCGTTCAACCCCCACCACTTTTCACAGCCTCTTCAAGCCCTGAAATTGTGTTGTCATCTCACGTAAAGGAAGAGATTGTGGCTCCCAAACATTTTTTGACTTTATGTTTCCCAGAGGAAAATGAGTCAGCAGCCAGGAAATCCGAGGGAACGATCTGACCCTAAATAATGTCACCGGTTCTATACGGCGCCTTGAGAAAGGTTTCTGAGGTGGGCGCATTGATTGGTTGGCCTGACAGAATTTTAATCCGTCACCGATTTGCCACTAGATATTCATCACAAAAAGCCAATTGTACCTTTATCCCTGGCAGAACTTTGGACGTGTATTTATGCATGTTGTTCCGTTGTACGGAGGCAGAAGTCTGAGGGGAACCTTCTTTCGGGGCTTTCGCAGTAAGCCTTATTATGGGGGGTCTCAATCTCAGTACCTGGAAGGTGGGACAGTCCCCTCTGTCGGTCCCTGGATACAAAGGCAGGAAATTAATTTTCTCTGTGCCATTTAGCTCTGTAATTTAGGTCATAACCGGTCGTAGCCTTTTGGGGAATATCTGATGCTTGACACGCCGGGTGCCGAGGGTCTGGACTTAACCCACAATTGACCTAAGCCCTGAGTAACATCTGGATGTTTTCCAGTGGTGCTGCTTGAAGCAGATCGTTGTAACTGTTTTGTTTTTGCAGCAGATGCAGACGAGCTCCGGGGAGGCGAGGGGCCGGCGGGGCTTTTGGGCCACTGGTGCAGCCGCGGGGTCTCCCAGCCGAGTCGGTTACAAGGCCTGCTTATGCTCAGCACCAGAAACAAACTGCTAGATGACCTGAGTAGCAACACAGGAAGCCACTTTGCCCCCCACCCACCAGTCGGCACAGCCCAAAAACACACACACACACACACACACACACACACAGTCCGAATGTGGCTGCTTCCCTTCAAAAGGGATTTCACCTTGTCCCGTTCAGCCAGGACAGCTGTATAAATCACCCCTGTGTCAGGATGTATTTACTGGTGGATTTCCAGCCATGCTGGGGGTGTCAGTTTGGGGGAACCTCGATACTATTGTGACTATGATGGACTATTTTTACGCCTTTTTATAAATGCGTGGATTTGCTGCTCAGTGTGATGGCATCGGCTGTTTTCTTCTGCCTCCAAGGACACTGGCTAGTGGTTGGTTTTTTAAGGTAAACGGATGGGTGGAAGCGGCACTGCTAGTTTACTGCCAGCTTGTCTGCCTGACATGAAGATGACATGAAGCTGCAGTCAGGTCCTGAGGACAGGAACACAGGACACATCATACAAGGGCCACCCTCTTCTGCAGCATCACTGAGAGCAGCTTGTAGGTCCTCTCCAAACCAACTTAGAGCAGAAATTCAGCTCCCGCAACCGACTTAACACAACGCATCTCTTTACACAGCACCTTCATTTAGACTCGGCACTTGACCGATCTGCGCTTTTGTTCCATCACTGGTATTATTTTCTTATCCGCTTATTGTTATTTTGTATCCTCAACCATTCGCTCCTGCTGTGATTTGTTTTTTTCTCTCCTTTTTCTACTGAAAGCTGTCCGATATGACTTTTATACTGGCGGATATTGTCTTGTTCTTCAGTCATTTTATTGTGTCGAATTACATTTGCGTGTCACTCAGATTGCGACTGCCACAACCATAAAGAATCTGGCGAAAAAAAACAAAGACCTCAAAGCGGCAAGCACACACACAAAAGGAAAGCGATAAAACAAGAGAAATGTAAAAATTAGATCTGCATGTCTTTTGATAAGAATTCACCTCAATTACAAAATCTCAGAATAGAGATTCAGTTACACAGCAGCAAAATACAAAAACAAGTACAGGTGTCCAATGAACAGTGTGAACGTGTGTGTGTGTGTGTGTGTGTGTGTGTGTGTGTGTGTGTGTGTGTGAGATGCTGACCATTCAGCAGAGTCACCCACCCCACGATAATGCATATTTCTACATGCCCCTATTATTCCAAACAACTGTTTTCTGCCCTACTGGTAATACTGGGTCACATTCTGCCCCTCTGCGGGTCGACCATTGTGGGGGCGACACTCCTGGTTACTGGAGCGTTGTGGACACACATTTAAGCCGCCATGACCCACACTGCCATCCCTTAGAGGCAAGAAGGCACATTCCACCTGGTTTCACTTGTCTTTAGCTTCACCTCTTTAGCCTATGGCTGGATTCATTGTACACCAGCTGTCAGTTCCAGCATAAACATTACTTAGACACACACGCACGCACACACACACACACACACACACACACACACACACACACACTTCCCAACACATTGCCCTGTATTCCCAACCCGTACACTATAATATAAGACATAACTCAACAAATAAAATCAAAGGATTTGTATTTCAGTCACCTTTCCTTACAAATAAAAAAATAAATTTGCCTGTGAATTTGCATTTTATTCTGCTTACATTTCAGCAAATAAAGCCAGCAGAGGGTTGTCATTTTTAAATTGAAATTTTAAAATATATATATGCGTTTCGTTTTGCATCTGCACTGAGCTGAAAGTGCCTCAGCAAGCAATAATGGACATGCCATGCCAAATGTACGTCAAGTTTTCTCTAATATCCAGGAAGTCCTGCTTTGAGAGCTTTCATTCTGGTAGCATATTTTGAGATGGCCCTGCCAATTTTTTAGGCTTTGTTTAGGATGAAAGCAAAACAACATTTGGCGAGCCCAACCAAACGCTCCGAAAACTCGTTTCATCAAACGCAGGCATCCCGCCAAGGACAGGCGCAAGGTCTTCCCACGCCGCCGAGAGCCGTGGACAAAACTGAAAAACGAAACGGCGCCTGACAGTGCGTGCCCCCCCCCCCCCCCGTAACCAACACATTACAACAAAAGGAAACAAACAGCTTGGGGCTGGGGGCGGGGGTCGCTCACACCTCACCTCGGCATGGCATCAGGACACGCCGCGAGGTAAACCAGGTGTCCAAACACTGCTGGATGCAGGTGCTCCCAGGGCTGTCGTCCCCTCACCTGGGGACCCCCCAGGGACCTGCCACCTAGCTTAAAGTGGGATAAATGGCCCCCGCCCTCACTGGACAGAGGGCTGTTCCCTGCTCGAAACCAGCGTCCACCTCTGAGGAGATTCTGGGCCTCTTGTTTTCTACTCTTTTGCACTTCAACAATGCAGCATGAAAAACCGGAACAAACAAGGGTTTCACAACAGTCTAAAAACGCGCAGTTCTGATGGAATCGCACACTTGTCGCAAAAATTATAGCTATTTTTCGTCATTGCCTAGTTCTTGAGTCGGTATGCAAATTTAGTGTATTCGAAGCGGTCGCTTTGCTGCGGTGATGCTACACTGGGTCTCCACGCCGAAAACTTAAAAAGCTTCGGGGGGCGTTAAGTTGATTTCTTTCGGGCCGATTTGGGGCCCACGAGTGAGGACCACGGAGAAAAAGCACCGGGACGCTTCTGCCGAGGAGGAGAGATATGCAGGGGAGTGGCGGCCGATTGTTGCCGGCATCTCCCAGATAAAAAGTTTTCATTTTCGGAACAGTGCGGTAGCGGTACCAGTATTACCAGCCACGGTGCAGCTGGCGGACGTAGCAGCGGCTGTTGGGATGTTATATATAAGTGCTAGTAACAGTAGAATTAAAATTGCTCATTAATAAATGGGCCGAACGTTATAACTGAAACCAGGCAGACTGGGGACGCGGTTTTGTGCCGTGTATTTCTGGTGGAAAAGTAAGCCACTGAGCACAACGGTGGAAATAAGCGATTACTATTTCCCTGCGTGCCGAGCGAGTGTGTATTGTTATTGCCGCTCCGTCTCTCCCTCCCTCTCAGCCTGTATTGTACGAAGGCGCATTGTTTCATGGCTGCGCACACATTTCATTCCGTAGGCCTCATCTCCCCCATCTAGCCAAGGGAATGACATAATGACAAAAGATGCCGGCACGTATGTGGAACAGAGATGAAATGACAGAACGGGGCGGCCTAATCCGGATGATGGGCCCGCAAATCCACTCACAATACCCCGCGAATCTGCGCCCCCTCGTCCTCCACCCCTTCCAACTCTTCTCTGTGAAAAAAGAAACACGAAACCAAAGCGGAACAGAATCCAACAGTCGGCACAGGGAGGCACGTCGGCGGGAGGCCACCGGTCACCCGGGACAGTCGGGACACAAGGGCCAGTCGGCCCGGTGGCCATCGGCGTGATCCGCTTAGCTGGGCGGAGCCGTCAGGCCGGTTCCTTTTACCCCGGCTGTCCGGCTTCTACGCGCCGGGCCGAGGGTTACGTAAGGGCCTCTGAATATGGATCGTTCCGGCAGCACCCAAGCACTTCATACATAAACAATTATGGTCTAGGGGTCTTATGTAATGACTGGTGCGTGTCGGTTCCAGAAAAACAGGTTCGGCACAACTCATTCCTTCTTTTGCGTTCATTTAATCTTCCGCAGAATGTCCACGAGGGGCAACTCAATCGAACAGCCTCATTCAGACGGCGAAAACAGAAATAACAGCGGTGTTGTTGGTTGGGACCTTTAAGTTCGACGCTCGAGTCAGAAAGTCGCCGTCCAGGTTAAACAGATACTTCCTCGCCTTGGTTGGGTTCACCACTTGTCAGCTGGATGGTTTCCAGAGGGTTCCAGAAGCTCAGAGTTTGCCTCAAGTCGGCACTTTTGTCGTGCAGCACTTTTAATTCTGTTAAACATTTAGATTTGGTGCAATTATTGATTTTTTTTTTTTTTTACGGCTAAAACACACACCGTTAGAAGTGTCTGTCCCATGTTTGGTTCCATTACAGAGCACTGGGCCAGACAGAATCCATTCCCCGATGGCCCGTAACGGCAACCGTGTATCCGGTGGCGGGGGCTGTGATGTGGTTCCTGCCGCCCAGAGTCCCAACCTTCCCTTTCCGACTTTCTGCACAGTCTGTGTCGGTGACGCAAAACCGCTTCTCTGACACGGTGCCCTCAAAACCAGGCGCAAAAAGCCGCGGAGACCTTCAGCCGAGCACGCCGGGAGCACGCAGACGTCCGGTAATCCGTGGGCCGATCAAGGTTGCACTCGAACCGCGTTTAATGCTGTGTCTCCCAGCCCTCCTCACCTTGGTCCACTTCTTCACATCCAATCTGTTTTTAAAAAAAGGGCATTTTAATATGAGCGGCAGGAGGGTGCTGCTTTAATTTTAATCAAAAAATGCCACGGATAATCCTCTTCGAGACCAGATGGTTCGGGTGAGAAATTACATTCTTTCCCCGCTGTTTTCCGTGTTGTTCCCGTTGATTTCATTTTGTTCTTACACATATTAGAGTGGATTACCTTTCTGATCCCATTGAGGAGACTCAACCTTATCCCTTGTCAACCTGTAATCTATTTCTTCATATTAATCCCTCTTTAAAACTAATATCTGATGGAAATATTCCATATTGTTTTTGTCTGCCACCGTAAATGTGAAAGCGACTTGGTGGGAACATATGAGAAGCACAGACACACACATGACCGGAATGACATTCCTATCGTACATTAAACGGCAGCAATAAACATGGCGCTAAGCTGCTCGCTTTAATGCAGGAATCGAGGAAAAGGGGTCCGTCCAAATCAGCAAATACAGGCGGCATCGACCCAGAGATTTAAAACCAAAGTCACAAGCGTGGAGCAAAGTTGAAATAGTACAAATCGGGGTTTTTTTTCAGTATTCACATTTTTTATGATTCTCACAAAGTGTTTGCGCGTATTTACCGATGGGACGACACCCCCCCCCCCATTTGTGTGACGATGTGAATGGACAAGTTTTAACCCCGGGTCAAATGTGATCCATTTACAACTTGTATCTGTCATAAATATGGTTTATTTCATCTGATTGCCGTAAGGCTTGCTGACAATCCTCCAAACTAGGCGTCTCGAAACACAAAATTACTCATCGCTAGCTTTGCTCTGTTGTCTTTAATCCGTATTTGCGCATCGGTGTCGAATCTGTTCAGACTTGGCCTGCCGCGAAAGATGAATGGACAAAACTATGATAAAGAGTCACAGATGGCAGATTCAGGACACGCGGACAAACAAACTCGTTCGGTCGAGTGCCGCCAAAGCCACGTAGGGTGAGACAAAACCACTCGTCCCGGTCCGACCTTCACGCTCACGTCTAGTTGGTACAGGTGGAGTCGGCTGGTAACTTAACCTCGGTTTGTCTCCGGTGCGCCAACTCGTCACGCCTTCTGCTTGTGCGGCTTTTCTGTAGCCGGTTTTACCAGGGAAATGACCAAGACACCGCAGTTACCGTCGTCTCCTGCGTAGGTGCAGTCGATGACGTCCAGGGCGACACGGTGCCGCCAGCCAAACCCGGCACCCCCTCCGCCGCTCGGTTCCCTGCTCCGAAGTTGGCAAAAGGCTTTTGTGTTCTCAAGACAAAGAAGTGCGAAGCAAACCTTGAACCTGGCGAAGGAGCACACGGGCAGGAGGGTGGGGTGGCGGTCACCTCGGCACGTGCCGTGCCGGTCGCACACGCAGTTACTTGTAATCATCTGTTTATGCCGAGACTCTAACATCATCCCGAAGTAATCGGCTCGCGGCGCACAAAAGAAATGTTCTTTCTGGCGTTCTGGATTATTTAATTGCAAATTTCCGCTCGGCAGCCGGAGCGCGTGTCACAGCCCGAGTCGGCACATCGGGCGTCGCGGTTAATGCCGAGTCATTCATCACAACAGGACGGCGCGGCCCCCAGACACTAATGACGGAATTAGGGCCGCGCGTTTCCCATCTCGGCCCCGCGCTCTTCATTAGGCTGGAGTAATTTGATGGCATAGGTGACACTAGGGGGAAGGTGGCAGACAGGGTGACAACAGCAGTGTAGATACAGGTTGGTCACATCGACTCCCCCCCTCACCACCGCATGCCGTCCAAACACTGCAGAAAGCAGCACATCGCAGCACCAGGCAGGTAATGGAGCTTCTAATTAAGCGTGAACTTCAGAGGGGGATTAACCTCCTACCCTCAGACCCCGATTTACAGGCTGCATTGCGGGTCGTTCTGCAGAGGAAGCACACACTCCCTACACACTCCCTACACCCTTCGTACACCTTCCCTACACACATCCTACACGCTTCGTACACC
>UFQX01000447.1:4761-38053 GCA_900497675.1 Arapaima gigas
CCCCCCCCCCCCCCCAGCAGAGCAGCTCCACCAGGCCCAGCTGAACAGTTCTAGTCTAGTTCGCTTCATCTGTGTGAAAAATGCCAAGGGCTTAGAGGGTGGAGACCCCCCCACGTCTACATCCCCAGACTCCCCTGGATCTTATGTAGCTGGCCTTAAGTGCTCAAGCAGCATGAGAAAAAACAAGTATCGCTACGACGATTAGATCTAACGTGTGGGTATTAGCACTTCTTTAAACTTTATTTCTATGTTTTTTTAGGAATGTTGTAATATAAACCCATTTAAAGCACTTCCCTGGTTTTACTGATCTGTGAAACCAATACCTTTGCAAGGCTTTACACCTCTTTTGTTAACTGTCAGCCGACAGAACTACAGATACAGTTGTTTTGTGTGATATTTGGGTATAAAACTCGTCTGTGACAGAAAACTGAGAAAAAAACGAGTGACATCCTGCTGCTTGGAATAAGTGGGACGTTTTGTGTGTTTTTAGTTGTCTGAGTAGAAAGGGCAGCACGTGAGTTTGAATCCAGCTCAGTCGGTGTGGACTTTGCAAACCCCCCCCCCCGTTCCGGTTACTTCTCAGAGTGAAACGGCATGAACTTCAAGGTAGTTAGTGTCAAACTGCCTGTAATGTCTGTCTCCACCCAAACATCCCGTTCAGGTTGTGGTTTTGTAACCTTGCATCCATGGATAAGCTGTGGACCTCCGTGACTCATACCAGCATAAAGCAGTTAAGGATAGTTGATGGATGGATCACTTTAGAGGACACCTTTAAGTCCATGTGGAGAAAAACTTTATTCGTACATATAGTGTTCATACTGAATACTCAACAGTCAATGAAAGTTCCATCCTTTGTTGATTCCAAGAAGTTGTTTTTGCACAAACAAACCTGGGATATTAAGAGGGTTTAGCATCTTTACTAATGATTCCTGATGGTTTTAAAAAGTGCAGGAAATTGTCCTGATAATTACATGGTTGTATTTAAACATGTCCTGTTGTATCCTCTGACTCATACGCTGCTTTTGAGAAAGCCTTCAGCCCGACGTTTCAACGCAAATACGTCCTTACAAAATCAGTGGACTGTAGTTTGAAAGTCGTTGTCTTTCCTGAACATCTAGTCGTCGGCCCCCCAAAAATAATAATAATAATCGGTAGGGTGACGACTCTGCTTTAATCTTACGAGCTTTCGGCTCCGTATGTGAGTTCAGCGTCATGGATGGGAGACCCCCTAGAGGCCTTCCGAGTTGAAGGCTGACTTTCACATGGGGAGGAGTTGTCAGAAGTCGTTTGCCGGACCGAGTCTCAGAGACGGCCGGTTTACCGAAAGGTGACTTTGGGTGATTTCCAGAGCAGAGGCGACACACGGGCAGATATTTCTGCTCTTCGAGAATTTGCAGGGTTTTGATGGATCCATTTGGAGGCGATCCAAATGGCCGTTCCACATCCGCAAACGCCCCAATCTAAGGAACAAACAGACGCTGAGCCATCGGAGACCCCTAGCTGGGCTTTGCATGGCAAAAATCCCCTAATAACAGCCGTCCCGCAAATTCCTCCCAATTAGAGGCAGTATCCCTCAGTCACACCCGGGGGGGTCCCACCGTGCCACTTCTGCCTTGGCAGTTTTCACATGGAAAGTTTATTTTGATGGCTTTTAAGTGTTAAGTCGATTTAATCATCTTCATACGGTCGCCTCAGGTATGAATATAGAAACAGATTCTACAAAACGTGAAATGCGTCCTTAAGCCTCCTGCCCCGAGAGTCTAATGACACACTGTTTGCTTAGATAAATAAATGAGTGGCTCAGCTGCTGGTGTTGAAAATATGCATCCAGTCATGCAGCGTTAAAAAAAAAAAAAATGAGGCAAAGGCAAGTTACTAAATGCTCGAAATAGTTAACAAAGCCATTGTAAATCCAGCCGAACGCTTTGCGGAAGAAGAATTCGAGATGTTATTGTCTAGGGGGATCCGAAGAGGGAAATATTTTACGAGCGTATTGTCACTTGTCACGAATTTGACAGGAAATGATTTCAGTGTAGCGGAATTGAGTTTTTTTTCCCTCCTTTTTCCCCCCCAATGAAATCGCTTCCCATAACGTTGTAAGAGGATGAGTGAAACAAGCGGAGCAACAATGATCCTTTGTAAATGTTTGCTGAGCACGATTAGCTAAAGGTTAATTCGGTCTTACGGGGGGGCGAACGGGAGCCCAGCTGTGGGAAACAAACGGAGCTTCACTAACTGGGCTTAGTTTAACTTAAAAGATGAACAGAACTCGCAGAAACAACGGAAACGGGCTGTTACACTGGGCAGCCAGGCGGCAGAGGGACCGCGAGGAACGCGCCGCCTTTGCGCTGCGGCGTATATAGAAGGATTTACCGCACTCTTCTTGGCTTCTTATATAAACAGCAATATTAACCAACACGACTCAGCGGAGAAGCGGTATAGAATGGTGCCGCGTATATAGGGTGCCGCCCCTGACATGATGGAACAGGAATACTATGCAGACAAAAGCAAAGGAAAAAGTGGAAAATCTGTAGTACTGTGTAGTTTCCCAGCCCTGTTTTCTGGAGGGAAAAAAGTAGAGAGAACCTGAAATTTTTTAACATATTAGTTCTTCAGGAATCTCCCATGACCTTAACGCTCACAACAAGGTCACTAAGGAGGTAGGTTTTTTCCCCCCCTTTTAATCCATGTCAACAGTTTCAAGGGACTTGGGGGGCAGTTAGTCGACAGGGGCCTCAGAGGAAATGTACCTGTTTACATTCGGCATTTTGCACAGCACTTTTTTGCGACAGAACCCATTGAACAGCTACTGAGCCCTTTTTTTGTGGTTGTACGAGTATTTTTTGGTGGGAAAGTTCCTTTATCTTATTAAACTGTGTTTCTTCACAACTGATCTTATACGCTGTGTTAGTCTTTACATGCAATTTCTCCCCCCCCATTTCAGCTGATGTTTAATATACGCTGCGGTTTTAAGCGTCAGCCACTTTGGTTCCGTATTCCTTCAGGAACTACGAATCACGCAAATATTAAAAATAAAATGAAACTGAGCTCTCTCTGCTACTAATTTAGGTAGCACATGTACAGCATCGATGACCGAACATTTACTTCTGGCTCTTCAGGGCTCCTCTTACTAGTCTGGCATCATCTCATTTAATACACCACACTCCCGATCCCATCCCTTCAAATCGATGCTCATGTCTTACAATGAGCTGCCAGCCCTGGGCCTCGTATCCAACAAGATCAACCCGGGGGGGCGGGGGGGTGTGGCTGTAGACCACGGAGGACTTCACTGCTGCTGAGGGTAAGAGATCAAATCGCCGGGTGTAGCTGTCTTGAGAGGTGCTGGATTGACAGGCACGAGGGGCACAAGTTCAGTGGGTGGTGACAAAGCAGCGAAAAACTGTCCTGTAGGTTTGAATCGGCACTGATTTATTGCTACTTTTTTCTCCTGACGGTTAAAAAATGGAAACTTCCAGAATGAGCCGCTGCATTCGTTGCGGATACAGGGAAACACCACCACAGTGAAATGCAGGGTCGCCTTAATGTGAGGTTAATGAAAAACAATATTTTTTCGGTCTGTCTTCCGGTTACTATGCAGAAAGGAAAAGGAAAAAAGTGCTCATCTATTTGCTTTCATTTATTAGATGTGTAGGAAATAAACTGAATAGTATAAAGTTGATGAAAATCGAAGCCGCTCACATTGCTCGGTGCAGTAGTGGTTCATGTTGGGGGGGGCTGGTGCCCAGCTTCATGTTCCTGGCAGCGCACATCACCGAGGACCTTTCCTGGAACCATAATAACCCACCTAAAGAAAAGGGCACAACAGCGTCTCCATTTCCGAAGGACAGCAAAAAGAGCTGGACTGTCATCCTCCCTCCTCACCAGCTTCTACAGATGCGCCACAGAGAGCATTCTGACCTCCTGCATCTCGGTCTGGTGGGGGACCTGCGCTGCCTCTGACCAGGGCAGCTTCACAGCAGGTAGTGAAGATGCCCAGCACATCACCAGGGCCCCACTTCCCACCACCCAGCCCACCTACAAGTGGTGCCTCAGGAAAGCTGGTATCGCTATCACAGTCTCTTCTCACCCTCTCCAACATCTATTTTCACCACTGCCATCTGGAAGTCGCTGTTGCAGCTTGAAGACCAACACCTCCAGGCTCAGGAACAGATTTTCCCCGCATGCTGTCTGAACTCCAGTCTAGCATAGGCACAGAAACCCCCCCCCCCACCACTGACTACCTCCCACTCCACCTTCATCACCATCACTACTGACTTTGCACTAATTCTTTTCTCCTATGATTTATTTATTTTTCATTATTCTTCATGATCTATTTATTTACATCTGCATATTTATTTAACTACTTATTTATATTCTACCTCAGTTTGCCTGTGCTGTAGTGTTTTAGCCTTCTTTTATGGTCTCCACCAATTTTTTGGAATTTTTGAAATGGAATCACACTCACAATGTCTGGCTGCCCGGGTCTAACAGGGGCAGCACTGGAGAGGGGAAAACTCAAATCACATTATATAATCACCAAACTGCTTTACCATTAAAGTGGTTGCATTTTGTGCACAAGTACAGCAGTCCCTCAGCGTCCGAAATCTCCATTGTGAATCTGAGTTTTCTCTGTCACAGCTCTTTGATGAATTGATACCAATATATCGGTATCTGAACTGAAACTTTTGAGTTTTTTTTTTTCAAAAAAAATGTAAAAAATCAATAAACAAATGCTATTCAGTACTGTACAGTGAACTGTAATAAAATAATATTTTATGTATTTAAATAAATTGTGTTTTATACCGTCATGAATTTATCCTGTTTGAAACCCCCGCGCTGGCGTCTTTATCAGCTGTTTCCGCACGTCCTCGTCGGACTCGATCTTCGTTTTCGTGACCACGTTTACACTTCATTGCGTCACTGAGATTTCGGCTGGATAACTCCACTGGGTGGCTCTCGGTCCTCAGGGGACGAAGAGGAGGAAGGATTTGCACGCAACCAAAAATCCTTCCCAAGCCGGACGAGAGCTTTAAAAGAAGTTTTGAAGCACGTAACGGAACATGGTCTGTGACGTGAGCAGGAGCCTTGCTTTCCGCAACACAACTGAAGATCCTGTCGCAGGTTGTAAGGATATTTATGGAAGAAAACTACGTGAAGCTCTGAGTTTTTTTTCGGCCCGCATCCGCCGCTTCTCCACACCACCAGTAGAGAAAGCTGACACAGACGCCTCCCTCCGCACAGCAAAGCCTCACAAACCTCGCTGCTTCCCGTCACTTGATAACAGCCTGAAAAATGTGTTAACCTTGTTACTTAAGATTGTTATTAGCAACGTTTTCAACAAAATTTCATTTTTTAAATGAAGTAACATGCAAAGTGTCCTCTACTGGATGTACTGCACCACGCGGTGTTTTCTAGTGACGTATCTGGTGTTTACAGTGTTTATTATGCTGGAATCATGGGTTCATAGTTATATATTGTAGGCGTTTCTGGGTGGGCTGGGAGCGAATTGTTTTTACCTGCTTTCGAACAACGGGAAACAGACAATTGGCATCCGAAAATTTGGTGTCTGACACGTTTTGGATTCGGATACCGAGGGATTACTGTACCGTCAGTGCTGTCAGACAGGCGAACACCACCCAGAGTCACTCTCATGCTGGTCCTAGTCAAGTGGCGAGCAAAAAAGCAAGATTTATATTTCCAAACTTCATTATCTGAACATCACTAATGTGTGCAGCACTGTGTGTGTGAGAGAGAGAAGGTGTGTGTCATGTATAGTTTTTTTAAGTTAATTTTTACATTTTAATTTGCTCACATGTAACAACTACTAGCTGCTTTGATGGAACATAACACGTTATATACCACCAAACTGTATTAACTTTCACACCTGTGTGTGTGTGTGTGTGTGTGTGTGTGTGTGTGTGGCAAGACATTCTGTCAGCGCCTTGAGTGTGTGCTCTGTGTGACCTGGGGTGTACCTTGTGTTTCCCAGATAACCAGCAGGCCACTATGAGCCTGCATTGGAAAAACTTATTGGAAATGAATGAATGAATGAATTGATGGATGGGTGAATGGATGGATGGAAGGATGGACAAATGCTAGTTGAATGAATGAGCAAACAACTGAATGAATAAATCAATGAATGGATGAAATGGTGAACGAAAGAAGGGGTAAATGGACGGACAGACGGAGGGACCAACGGACAAACAAACAATTGAATTAATTTATTATGATGTTTCTGTTTTGAACTCAGGAAAGTGATTTTTGCAGCAAAGCCTTTGCTGCTTTAGTGTCCAAACCTGGAAAATGCTGCCAGCAGAGGAGCATCAGCTCCCGAATGTGTTACAGTAAAGTGCAATTCCTCGCATTTCCTCTGACCACTGAAGATGTATTTGCCTGTGGCTTTGTCTCTGTCTTCCCAGTTGACCACGGGGCACCCCGGCACCACGTCAGCTGCAGGACCCGGGCGTGCCCACGGGGCCGCCGCTGCCTGCCAGACAAGGAGACCGGCCGAGCGCACTGCGTGTGCCAAGACAGATGCCGGCCCACCTTCGTGCCCGTGTGCGGCTCGGACGGCCGCTTCTACGAGAACCACTGCGAGGTGTACCGCACCTCCTGCCTGCAGAAGAGGAAGATCTACGTTCTTCACAGCCGGGACTGCTTCTTCAAAGGTGAGGGGGGTGAGTGGAAGAGAGCGAAGGAGGGAGAAATGCCCCGGAGGGCTGAGAGACAAGATGTTTAATATCCAGGTGCTCCTCTGTGAGACAGTTCCTGTTTTAAAATATGCTCTGCTATAAAATGTGTTCCTGTTGCTTCGCACCTTTGTTCTGCTTGCTGATAACTAAATAAATTAGCCAGGCCAACATACGCCAGCATCCGGCAGAAGTATTGAGGAATGGTGTTACTGAGGGGTGTGAAGTGGTGTGACAAGTATTGGCAGATCAAGCCCAGCGGGAGACACTTTCCGGTGTTTTCTAGCGCACTCTTGACACCTTATGGAGCATTTCGGCAAAAATTTATCATCCGGAAAGAACTCGTGTATATATAAATGGCCACCACACAAAAATGATATATTCTCTAAGTGCCCAAAGCTTCAAAAACATCAAAAACATGCTTTTTATGTGAAGTGATTTCTTAAAGTCAGGGAATATTCTGTACGAGTGACGCCCCTACGATCAATGCTCTACCATTTATCTACATTTACAAAACCATATGTGGAGGTTCAAGTGGAGATTTTAGTATAGTTTAACATAACTTTAATATGACTAAGATTGTTTCACTATTACATGAATATGAAAGTTAAGGGATGAGCTGTATGTGCCGCAGGCAGAACTGCTCCAAACGCACCTGAGCCGAAGGCTTTTCTTACAACGTTAGCATCTGTTTCAAGGAGCCGATCCTTAAGAAGAAAGCCGACGTAAAAAGGAGGCAAAGCGCTTCTTCGCAAAGTCCTGAATTTACAACAGGCAATTAGCCTAAAAGTCAACCTGTTGTGGGTCGAAGAAGAAGAATCTCTGAGTTTTTTGCAAGTTCAGCCAGAGGTTCCTCAAAGCGAAGATCCTAAAGGCGCCTCAGTCGTTTCACATTGGAGGGAAAGAGGGGCCCGAATGGTTCTGTCATGCGTGTTTTATCCAAATTAGGCAGGTGTTCAAGTGCCATTTTACACATTATTGCAGTTCCGCTGCTTGGCACAAATTCTTCCAAATGAGGAGCCCTCCTTAAATGTCAGTTTGGGTTATTTATGGCTTCCACAATGAGAGTATTTTTTTTTGCCCCAAAAATTATTGCATAGACAGGCACTGCAAATACAGAGCATGCTTATTATTCTTTATCACTGCTTGATAAATGCAGAAAATTCGATATTTTATTTGCCAAATGCAAATAATTAAGTATAATTATTACAGTTTTTGGAGGGATTTTCTTTTATCCCATTACCTTGCGTACGTTGTTTTATAAGACCGCTGGAATGGATTCTTAAATCCCACCATTTGAATCGAGTTGTTCTGTTTAGCACAGTATCCGCCGCACCATAAACTGATGCTGCACGCAAAGCAAAGGAGCGGCTGCAACAAGAAATGCAGAGATACTCAAACCTAAGTAGGTTAACAGGGGAGCATGAATGGAGTCTGACAGTAAAGAAATGAGAATTCTGATCTTAGTTGTGCACAAACACAAATTGCAATATGGAAGAATTTTAATTGGATTTCGTCTCTAGACTTTAAGCATCAAACGTGACACTTTGAACTGCATGAATAAGTGATAAATTTGTTCCAGTCGGGCCAACAGTTTAATGGCAAAGGGGACAATATGGTGAGGACAACCTTACTGTCGTAGAACTAGTCTGGCAGTTGGTTAAGTTAGGATAAATAAATTAAATAAGGACATATTGTCTAGAGGGAATTAATGAAAGTTCACCATGTGGACCGTGTGCTGCATTTGGTTTGATATGAACCAGCTTTTACACAGTTAAGATTAATCCTCTGGGTTGTTTTCTTATATAAAATGTAAACACGCAGGTAAATTTATGTGAAAAGTATACAGTGCAGGGTGGCAAATGTACCTTTATTACTATCAATTCATATTGGCTGTAAAAAGTGTCTTGTTTTATGATGCTTATTTGGTTGTAACATGTAAGATTGTAAGTTTAATAGTTGTATCGATAAGGTCAAGAAAGGGTCGAGGGTTCGGATTTTACTTTTTAAGGGATGAGCTGTATGTGCCGCAAGCAGAATTGCTCCAAACGCGCCTGAGCTGACGGCTTTTCTTACAATATTAGCGTCTGTTTCACGGAGCCGATCCTTAAGACAGTCTTTGAGAAGAAAGTTGACGCAAAAAGCAGGCAAAGTGCTTCTTTGCAAAGCCCTTTATTTATGAATTAGCGGAGAAGTCAACCTGTTGCGGGTCGAAGAAGAAGAAGAACCTCTTGGTGCCAAAAAGCAGTTTAAAATTTTTCATACCGACTTTGATACTGACTGGGTCAGTGCAGCTGGCTGGTTAAGGAGTGACGGGTTCTCTCCAACACTCCTTTCCCCGCCGTTCCTCACCTGCGGGAAATCGGCTCCGGAATTAGAACCCTGACAATCGGTTCAGAGAGATTCCTCACTTCAGAGTTGTCAGCCACTAAATGGAAACATGGAGCGAATCCAGGCAAGCAGGAGCTCCACAGAAACCTGTTTCCACTAATGTGACTGGACTGACACATGCAGCCTGCATAAATAGCAGATATTTGTGCCAAGGATTCAGAGTCTGTGAGAAAAAATAGACTCCAGCATAAAAATACTGCTGTAACCCTCCATAAGTGCATGCAGTGTTACACGTATAAAACTCAGAAATAAGATTTAAGATGGAAATTAGGGCAAACAAACTGATAATATTTCGCCAGTATTATTACCTCCAAAAGGATCTTTTGTTTTTCAAAAATCTGCCCTTTTCTGGTAGATAACAAACTATGCCGATTCCTCCCGGAGCTGGACTTTCAGATGGGTTTACAGCAAGAAAAATTCCCAAATTGGAGATGTCTAGTATGTCAAGTCTCCTTATAATTGCCGTCTTTTAATAGAAGACGCCAAACGACAGTTTTCCAAGTGCAAACCAAGGGCTCGGCATATTAACGTCCCACTTTGATATAGAATGTAATTTTGTGTCACTTAGGTTTTAACACTTGGTTCACGCTGGATTGTCTTGTTATTTATAGTCTAATACTTCACCTATGACTATTTAAAAAGAATGTTTATATTCCTAAAATAACCTTTCAGCTTCACAGCGAGATGTTGCCGAATATTAGTTCACACGTACAACTTTTTGTCGTTGATACTATACATTGTTGTAGACATATATTACTTCTACTACAATGACTGATAATAATAATAATGCGATTATTAGTTAATGATGATGATAAAGATTATTATGATGATGACGATGATGATGATGATGGTGATGATGGCACCAACGATGATGAAGATGGTGGTGGTGGTGGTGACAACGATAATGATGAAGATCCTCAAAACAACAACATCCACAACAACAACAACAACAATAATAATAATAATAATAGTATTAATACTCATCATCATCTTCATAATAGTCCTTAGTTCTCAGTAGATCGGCAGAAGGCTGCGCCCACTGTGCCCGGTGCTGCAATACGGACGCACGCTCCAAACCACCGTTTGCATTCTTATTAGTTTAGTTGTTGGTTCTGGGTCCACAGGCATGATCACCAGATGTTGGTGGTAGAAATGGGGGGAGAAGGAAGAAAACAAAAAGCGAAATTTACTTCTGGGACGGGGGGGGGGGGGGGGGGGTATTTAAAAAAAAAAAAAAAAAAAAAAAAGATAATTGGACACATCAGTCATACTGAACNGGGGGGGGGGGGGGGGGGGGGGGGGGCATTTTACAGCAAATGACTAAATATCCTGACAGCTTGTGCCACTACTGCTAATCCCACAGTGGTGTCTCGCCGAATTCTCACGGCACCTCACCTGTATCCACCCAGACGTACGCACTGGGTCCTCAACTTGCTGCCATACTTGGGTCTGGTAATTTGAATCGATCTTAGCTCGAAATCCACTTTTCCCTCTAAGTCAATAAAATAATGCAAACGTACCCACATAACGCAGATATGAGATATCTCTCCGCGTGTTAACAAGTCAGGTCCTGTAAAAATCGTCCCATCTGGGGTTTACCCTTATTTAACCTGGTGCCCCGTGCCTGCCGGATAACTCTAGACCATCACAACAAGCAGTGGATGACCAGTTACTGACCGCGAGAGAGAGAAAACTGCCAGAAAAGCTATAATAAACAGCCAAGTCTCTGTCATACTTCAACCCGTCCGGCCATCCATTAGAAATAATGGGTTGTGGTGTCCTGAGCCTGTCTGAGAACCAGGGGTTATGAGGTGGACGTACCCTTGATGTGAAGCAGTGTAAGACTCACCGTACTGTAATCGTGTCTCACGTTCAAAGTCTTCTGCAAAACATCTCATCTGACCGTCCAGCTGGCCTGACCTTCCTCTTCCCCACCTTCAGCTGTAGGGGTGGGAGGAATCATACTATTGCTAGGTGGTTTTTTCCGTTAAATTTTAACATTGACAACAATGTTTCATTTTGGGCCAGTGAGAAGAGATGACGGACAAATACAAAGCTACGTGCCCCTGATCCGTACTCGTCCACACTTACTACGTTGCTCACGTTGACATCAGTTTTATATATCGTCTCGGCCATTGAAGGCAGTTTCAGTAGCGACAGCCGGACTGTCCAGGGTGAACGTTTTCCTCCAGAGACTCTCAACACCATATGCTGCTCTCGCTCCTGTTTTCATACTGGATCAACCCTGTCATGCTACAGTTCAGCACTGCTGTACAGTATCTCATTTTTACACCCAAAATGAGTATTTCCGCCATTCGCCTGGTAGAAACAGCTGACCATACTGGAATCTTCTCCTAGTCAGTCAGTGGCTTTGGCGCGTTGTAATAATTTGTACTTGTGCCCCTAGCAGAGCGCTTCTCCTCAATATTCCAGCAAAAAAGCAGATTTATCTCCGACAATTTTCAGCTCACGCAGTGATGTGCCAGTAGTTGCTGGCTGTAGACACCCAGCCTCTTCACGGGCTGCATAAATGCCGTATCTTTTCGCTCGTGTTTATGCCACAATTGGTTTGCGGAAAGCAATTATGAAAGGTCTTAAAAATTCATCGCCGGGTTTCCAAGTGCAGAAGAGTCAACTCGCCGAAATATAGTCTTGAAATCCTCCTAATGCTGAGCGGGGTCTGAATGTAACGCGCTCGTGGTTTGTTGCCCAAAACCGTTTTTTCGTTAAAGTCGACGCTCTTTAAGTTGAATTCCCACGTTAGTTACTTCAATTGCCGTTTGAAATGGATGCTTTGTCCTGGATATACGTGCGACTTTCTCCTCTACTGCTCCCCCACCCCAGAACCATCAGCCTCTCAGTGGAACCGTCTTGCTGCGGAGCGGGAATTCAAGGATTCTCCGTCGCACGGTGACGCGACTCTGCCGACGTTAAACTCGCTGTCGCCCGTAACGCAGAAGCACAGTTGTTCACTCGTGTGAAATTAGTGCCACTTCTGTATCTGCTCAAAAGTTGTGCGAGAAAAACAAGATTATTCTCATGGGTTGACGTCTGGCGGAGATTAATGGAGATCGTCTTGCTTTCTGTTTTTACGAGCTTCCCATAAAGTCTGTACATTCGCCGCGGTAATTTTTTACTCCATTTAGCTGACACTTTTCTCCAAAGCAGCACACAATGTTAGGTCTGTACACTACATTTATTTGCTCATTTATACAGCGGGGAACAATTTACTGTAAAAGCAATTTTACTGGAGCAGTGCTGGGTAAGAACCTTGTTCAAGGGTACTGGGGGTGGAGGGGGGTTCGAGCCTCAGTCATTCCGGTGGAATATAATGGCTTCAACCACTTTGCCACATGCTACCCCTGGTTAGGCCAGTGGAAGGTAACGTGAACCCGGCATTTTTTTGTACCAGCCAACCTCCCCCTGTGGGCTGAAGCCTTTGAGCTGAAGTGGCTCGTGCTCTCCTTCCTCGCCGTCTCATTCTCACTAGTAGCTCCCACAAAGTATGTCCGGCGCTACGCGTTTCCAGCACTTGCCGAAACAGCATTAACACCTTTTATTTACGCACCTGGCGCAGTGTCTGGAGAAAGTGTTTCCTCACCCTGAGCTGCAGGCTGGGGCGCGAACTACCAATTCTTACGAATGATCTAAACTGCTGTCTCATTTCAGGAAACGGCTGCAGGCTTGGGAATCTGAGTTTCGAAACTTTTCAGTTGTTTGAGTTGCAGTGTTATAAGTTAGAAACGTTTAGCTTCCTCACATTAGGAAATAAAGGTCCTGTTGTCATAACACAAGCCTGTCTGTTTTCACCGCTTCTCTCTTCTGCTGTTTCTCTATTTTATTTTTCATCTTCTCCTCCTGAATCATGTATTCACTCGCCATTCATAAGCGATGCGGCAAAAGCGTTTAGCAAAGGGGGGTGGGAGTGAGACGGGGGCTTCGTAAAGTGACAAATGAATTCTTCTGGCTCACCCGGTTCATCCTGCTCATCTAGATAATGGCTGAGTAACAGTGGGGCTGCTGTGTGAAACTTTGAAAACTTTGCTTATTAAATGCATTATATTGCTGTCGGGACGTCGATTCAATTACGAGTCGGGGAGCCGACACGAACGTTTCGGTACGCGGTTGTTGTGTGGACGGCAATCTGGTAATGGAGCTGCCCTCCGCGTGCTTTTAGGAAACATTTTTTGGCCACTAGTCCTTTACATCAGACTGCCACGCTCCTCTCTCCCCTGGTGAGGTCAGTAGGTCCGGGTTCATCCACACTCTTCATCTTCTGTCACTGGTAAAATCTACGTCACCAGGAGCTGAGGACCCCTCTGTCTTGATGATGTGACCAGCTCACCTGCTCCTCAACATCACTTTATTCAGCTTCTCTGTCCTACAGTGTTGTCCTTAGTAGTATAACCTTTGTTAGCTGTTACTACTGGCACCATTTTCTATGTGTAGAAGCCCAGGAGGGGGGGCAAGCACTGGCATTCGGACCCCCAGAGCTTTATTTTTCTCCTTTGCCTCCTGGTTGGGGTTTTTTCGTTTTCCTCTCCTCAGTTGCTGGCAGGTTTACTGTTTTGCACTTATACCCTGTATCGATGTTCTTATTAACATTTAAGGGTTATTTATGGCTTTACTATATACTTGTTTTCTTTTCCATTGTCCTCATCTGCTGTTCAGCTCTGAGTCGCTGTGTGAGAAGACGCCTCTATAAAAATAAATTGAGTTGAATTGAAATGAACTGGAAGCAAAGTGGGCAAACAGGGGAAATATCACAATGCCACCTTGGCTTCACCTACGCGAATTACCTTACTTCAGTAAATATGTTTGGTGGAAAAATGAGCCGTTTCCGTGACGAACGTCTCCGGGTTACAGTTGAGCTGTAAGTATGCGCTGGACGGTAGGATAAGATGCTGCGAGTTGCAAAAGAACAGACGAGTCGTACAGGCAAGAGACACCAAGGCTCTGGAACGTATTAAAACACCCTCCTAAAGACGTGTCTAAGTACATACGTGTTCTGCTGCACACCTTCATTTTTTCTCCATCTGCATCGCATACGGAGCCCCAGTGACGAACAATATGCCGCAATCTGCTCATTTGTTTATCTCATTCACCTCGTGTTCATGTGTGTTTTTGCCATTCGCAGATGCCTTGCATTTTAATGCCGCAGGTCACGAATCGGCAACGACAAAAAATGAGTACGGAGATAAATAAGGTTAGCCAGCTGCGGGGGGTCTTTACTGCAACGTCTGATCCCCCGGTGTCACGAACGGTTTACATGTTAATGAAGCGGCGTCAGAGAGCTGTCACCCCGGACCGTTTGATTCTCACCCCCCGCAGTATAGTGAGAGATCAAGGCTTTAAGAGGAGCTGACACAGTTCCGGGCTCTTGAACTCGTGTTAAACACTTCTGAAAGGGCGATTAATAACATAATTATTTTCTCCATTTCCGTTAATTCCCGCAGCAATTACCGCGGCGGATGTTTAACAGCGCTCCCTTCTCCAAAGCCTCTCCCTCTCAAGTAGGACCAGAAAAAGAAAAAAAGAAAAAAAAGTTGGGATTCAGCTTAAATAAACTTATTGCGACGGGTTTCCTCGCTCCTTCTCTCAGCTCGGCCGCTAACGTCGCTTGGAAAAAAAACTTCTGCGCGTGCGGGGAAGTGTTTTGCTTTTAACCTTAAAACTGGTCGTTTTATTTATTTGGTTTTTTTTTTTTTAAACGATGCTTTCAAAACCGACAAGTAATGTAGGAAGACCTGGTCCCCAAATGAGGTGACAGTTTCCACCGCCCGGTCGCGTCGTTTCCGCTGGTTCCGTTAAACGTTTAAAACGGCACATCGGCAAAAGTGTCAGGCGGTCGTCGTTGGCGAGATGGCTGTGTTTCTCTGTCTGCTTTCAGAGAGCTGTGCACCTTCTTCCATCAAAGTAGACACGTGGTGCCACCTACACTCCTCCCCCAGCCTGGCACCACAAACAGGACAAAGAAGACTTTAATATCGCGCATGAAGTGGCCCGAATGTTTCCCAAGGCCCACATTTCTGTGATCCACTTCTACCCCGTCCTCCAGAGCCCGGGCTTTCTCCTCCAGGCCTGTTCCTGGCCTGAACTCCATCACCTGCGCACAAAAACCAGAACAAAAGTGGGTTCGGCGAGCTGGCTGGAGTGACGGTCCCCAAGGTGCAAGCTGAAGTCATCTCGAATGAGCCGGCGACACCCCTAGCGCGAGTTGTTTTTATCTTTCGAGTGCAGCTATAGAGAGAACCTTCAGGTGACCTGTGTGAGGGCACAAGTCTTGATGTCGTTCCAACCCAGCAGTGGGAATCCTGTATAAGATACGGCTTTAACAACTGAAAGCGGAGCAATAACTTACTTAGCACAACTCGTGCCGTCCGTTGCAGTCTTGAAGACCGCCATTTTGAATGGCTTCGCAAATTTCCTAAATATGCTATGAACAATAGTCTCATTAACCCCATTGCAATAACTACGTTTCTATCCCTCTTCAGCAGGTCGACGTCGGCTGAGAACTTAACTACCGCGACAGGTGCGCCGCGATGGCCCGAAATAAGATGGACGTTTTACGGGCGTACAGTTAAACGCAAAGCATTATCGATAACTGCGTACGGTCATTTGTTAGATCTCCGAATTTATGAAGAGACACGGAAGAACCAACGGTGTTAGTTCCTAATTCGCACGCAGGTGAGGCCATTTGAAAATAAATGTCAGCAGCTGGCAGCTCTAATTTACGGCTGATTTTGAACCACAACACAGAACATTATTTCATTAGCGCCGTATATTAGGTGTATGAAGCGATTCACATCCCATTACTGGGTAATATATTTTATGGGCCTCCAGAGGGGCCTTCGAGAGCAAACTATGAAGCGAACCCGGTTGTAAAGTGTGGGGAAAGGAGGCGATTTTTGGCGCGCTCTCCTCCCGGATGCGTGCGTTTCATCCAGAAGGACTTTCATAACAGGGTGTTGTTCCTCCTCTGAGGCATTAACTCACACGGAGTGGCTAATGCGTCTCCTCCACAGATGTTTATGTACATTCTTAATGAAACAGCAGGACCTGCTCCCCACGCTGGATTACGGTCGTGTTTAATTCCAATTAAACTCCGATCCTGGACAAACTCATTTTCTACACCAATTACGTCTGAAAAGGATGAGACGGTAACCTTTAAACAACCTTTTTTTTCCCCGTACAAATGCTAATATATGCAAACTAATCCTCGATTTACAAGTCTCCTCGGTCCTCTGGGTGCGACGGCCAGTAATGGGACGGTGCCGAGATCCGTGGGAGAGGGAACTCTGCCGTCCGATCGTGCCGTGAGGGCCGCTACTTTTCCGTTGCGTGCGGTACGGAGCTGAGATCACGGAGACTTTCAAACCCCTCTGTTAGGCGCGTGCCGATGGAGGTGAGGTTAACAAATGGGTAACGGTACTTGTGAGAGAAGGTAATACCTGAATAATGACATCTCGGGTTGAGGTGATGGTTGCGATGCTTTGTTTTATTATGGATTTATTTAGTTTTCCGCCACGAAGCTCAGATCTGACTGGCACGCAACGCTTCCTGGTGCGTTTCTAGTCGAATATGACTGCCTGACAAAGCACGCAGTTTGTCGTCCCGTCTATGACTTTGCACTGATCGAGACCTTTTGAGGAATAAGTTCTTCGTCCAAGGATGAAGGAGCGTGTCTGTATCCTGACACTGAGGTGAGCTCTCGTAGGAAACGCCACAGTATCACGCAGAGACTTGGGTCACATGACAGGGAACCTGCTGGCTGAGGAAAGGGCCCTGGTGTGTGCTGTGAGGTTTGCGTTTTCTTGAGCTACTTTGCAGACTTGGTTTTGATGTTGCAGAATAAGGAACTTTCCCACATCTCTTCAGTAACTGCAGCAACTGCAGCAACTGCAGATGCCGTTGTCCTTTACAATGAGTGAAGTACCAGTTCAAGTACATATGCAATATAAAATTCTCAAGAGTTGACACAGGCTGGTACAAAAGACATCCAGAGAGTGCCAGTTCTGTCAGCAGAAATACCTTGTAGATGAGTGTGGTCACAAGAGAACGGCCAGACTGGTTCGACCTGACAGGAAGGCTACAGTTCACAAATAACCACTCTTTACAACAGCAGTGGGCAGAAAAGCATCTCAACTCGGATGGGCTACAGCAGAAGACCACATCTGACTCCACTCCTGTCAGCCAAGAACAGTGGGCACTGGCTCATCGAAACTGGACAGTTGAAGACCGGAAAAACGAAGCCCGGTCTGATGAATCTCGATTTCTGCCGCAACACGTAGATCAGGTCAGAATTTGGTGCAAGCAGCACGAAGCGTTAGACCCAACCTGCCTTGTGTCAGCAGTTGAGCCTGGTGATGTAGGTGCAATGGCGAGGGGGAATTTTTGGGCACACCCTGGACCCCCTGATACCAGTTGAGCAACATTTAAGTTGATAATGAGTTCAGTGAACTTCAGTGGCCTCCCCAGTCACCAGATCTGAATCCAACAGAGCACCTTTGGGGTGGAGTAGAACATCAGCCTGGCAGCACGAACGTGTAGCTGACAAATCTGCAGCAATTACGTGACGGAATCATGTCAACGTGGACCAGAATCTCTAAGGAATGTTTCAGGCACCTTGTTGAATCCATGCAATGAAGAATTCAGGCTGTTCTGAGAACAAACGTGGGTCCTACCTGGTGTTAGAATGGTGTTCCTAATAAAGTGGCTGGTGTGGGTGTGTATGGATAGATAGATAGATAGATAGATAGATAGATAGATAGATAAATTTTACCCTTCCACTTTCCTTCTTTCTAACCTGGGAGATGCCAGATATCTCCGCTAGTTATTTATAAATGTTGTTCATGTCCCAGGTGGGGCTCTGCTGTACTATCCTTGACCAGAGAAAATACAGTAAATTGCCATCATAAAGTATCCGATTGTATGAAAGGCTCCAGTTGTCCTTTGCTTTAGATAAAGGTGTTGGAAAGTCAGCAGAATAATAACGGCTGTGTCAGTATTATTTTAAGCCGTGGTCAAGAGGCGTGTTGCTTTTGGTGTGAACAAGAATTGAAGTTTGGGAAACAAATCATGTTTTTCTAAATAAATCGGCTGTGATTTGGTGATTCTGAACAGCAGTCTGGGCTCAGCAGAGCTGAGCCACTTTAAGATGCATAGTGAGCAGTCAGTCAGCTGTGTCGTCCCGAGCCCGTGTGCCGTTTCCGGAAAACAAGGACAAGGGAGATGCTTCGCCACGTACCTCTGCTCCGCATCGGCCATATGCGATGGGTTGGCGCGCGTGGCGGGAAGAAGCGAGACGTGAGTCAGGATCGCTCGGATCGCTTCTGGCAGCATGGGGTGGGGTTCTATCAAGTATGTCGATGCAGCGCTGACGCAAGGACTGACGTGTCGGCACAGGAGAAGCAGTGTGTGGTTCAGTCCGAGCAAAGTAGCTGTGAAAATGTTTGGAACTCGATGATACTTGTTGGCATTTGACCTCGGTTCTTTTCCATCCATCCATAAGTTATCATTAACAGCTGAATCCTGGGTAGGGTCGCAGTAGTCTGGAGCCTATCCTAGAATCATAAAAAATTTGAACTTCCTTCCTAGATGTTACACCAGCCCACCGAGGTAGAAGTCTCTAGCAGTTTAAAAATCGTGAGCAAAAAACGGCAGACGAGGATTTGCGGAATCTGCCGGAAAACGTGGGAGGCGGTAACGTTTTATAGCAGCGGAAGTGCTGAAAAATGAACGTCATGAAAGCCCGGTCACGCGAAAACGTTGCTCGGTGTGAGCAGAGGCCACCGCTGGCCCAGGTGAGCAGGTTCATCCTTCGCCGTACAATCGCACTGGACTCGGGAGCCGCGGCGGCCGCGCCTGTCATGTGGTTTGTCAGTTAATTCGCCTTGTACTCACCGGCAAAGTGAGGTGATGCCATAATTTCCTTTGTAGTGATCATATCAGACAATGTAAATCCATGTAGTTAGCTTGCTGCTCAGATTTTTTTCTTTTCTTTTTGTGTTTAATCGGATTTGACCGCAGGGAGCACCAGGAAAAGCCTTCTTCCCCCCTGTTTGTACAATACTGCATGGATAGCAGCAATAACATTAATCGCTGTCATGGGGGGTGGGGGCTATACGGTGCCGGGTCGCTCGCAATGCGGAGGTTGTCGTCGGGAAAGCCGGAGCCAGATTGCAGAACGCGTTTCTGGAGTCATTCGTCAGACTTTGCGTGGCGGAAAGGCAGGCCGCATCCCTCGGTCGAAGTTCGGCGCGATGAGAGCTGTGTCTCCGCCAGCGTGTTTTATTTCATAGCTTTTCTGATTAGTTAAACTCGGTCAATTGCATCATAATTGCATCATTATTTCAGAATTAGTTGTTAGGGAAGCATATTTGGATGATCGTTTCCCATTTGCGAGCCCCGAGCGTGAAGTCGATGAAGATTTTCCCCGAGCGACTGGTCAATTGGTGGCTGAACTGCGGTGGAAGGTCAGGGCGGCTTCCGGTCTCCTTCATAACAACGTGACGGATGTCACGGGGAGTACGCTTTCATTGTAATATACAAAGGGGCTTTTAATGAATCGTGCTGCCCTTGGTTTACACTTGTGCTTCCCGCCGCCTGGTGTGACGCACGTTTTCGTGAAACTACAGTAAATACTGCTCCAAATGCCTCTGGAGACTCCTGCCTCTTCCATTACCTTCCCTGAAGCTTCAATTACTGTGAAAGGCTGGTCCTGCTGTTGTGAGGAATTCTAATTTACCCACTGAACGCAGAAATTATTTTTACGACACTGAACCGGGCATCTCGACTTATCGAGACCAGCGTCGAAGTAGGACGACGGTGACATTAAAAACACAAGCAAAGAACCATTTGTAACCTTTTATTTTCCCCCCGTAACGAATAAGTGCCGTATCTAATGTTCGTACGATGAACCGATGCTTTAGTTATAGTTAAACTGCTGTTTTTGCTCACCCGCGTTGCTTATCGTAACGCTGTGGTGGAAAAAAAGCAACGTGTGGTTTCCGCCTCACTTAGGTCTGGGGCCTTTATCGCGACGGTGGTTGTTTTTCTCCTCGCCATTCGCTCCCTTGAGTCTCGCGCTCGGTTTGGCGTTTTCTTTTCATTCAGCACTTCTGGGCCGAACGTCTGCCGCGTGTCCAGCTGTCCGAGGCAAAGTCGAGCGGTCCGTCGCCCCACGTTCACCACACGCATCGACGTACGCGCCAAAGAAAAATCGCAAGTCACAGGACGTGTGAAACCAAGAGCCGCTGATAAAGTGCGGCATCCAGCATCGGCGTAGAGTAGAGTTTTCGTACCTTTCGCCAGGTGACTAATGCGTCGGTTTAACCTTTTGCGCCAACAAAACACCAGGTTTAGATAAATATCAGCACGTTTGTGTTCTTTCTCATACGTCCAGTTCAGCGCATTGTGTCGAACTGGCTGCCAGGGGTTTCCTGACACTCTTCCTTCGAAATCAATGCTTGTAACTGCTTTCTTTGCACGTCGGGCTATTCCGGCTCGGCAATTGAAAAAAGTTCAATTTAGTCTATGGTGTCATAAGTTAACCCATCTGAGCAAAACTGGCTGCCTCAAGGCCGGGGAAAAACGAGTGGGACAAGTCGATACGGTTAGTCATTTGTTCGAGATGCTTCTCATTTCGTCCGGAAAACTGTGCTTTCAGCGCCGTATGAGATTGTCCCGATGTCTTATTACAGCTGTTTAATAGACAAATGAAACAAAAGTGTCCCTGTTCCCCTGTTTGATGGACAATTTTGAATTTGAAGAGTCCTGTCCCTGGTTAAGCAGACTTAGCGGTGAGATGCGAAGTCAGGTTGCCCGCAGGCGGGTGAATCTCAGCGGACGTGAACACAAACAGGCTAAGGATGCTGGGAACGAATCCTGCACCCACCGAGCTCCTGCTGCCAGGAACTAAAGAGGTTCAGACGGCCGTGTAGTAACACACAGACCTTTGCACCTTCAACTCCAGAAGTGAATGTTTCATAGACCAAGGAGTTTGTCAGTCTTACAAAAATAAGGCAAACTGTGTGAAAAAGATGCGGGTTTTTGTTCTGTCAGCGGCAACATATCTGCGCGTTTTAGTTTTGCAAACCTCTGCATCCGCCACGAACGGCACCTCAGCGCTGCAGCTGCGACGTCATGCAAAATTTCCCATGGATTTGGGACAGATGCAGTTTTTCAAGGGAAAAACATTCTTTCTTACTGTCTTACTTTCTTACTACTTGGACACCCAAAGCGGGAAACTGCACAGCGGGGCCTTTTCTGTCTATTTGTGAAGATGCTCATAGTCGTGTTGACACGTCCTATATGTTCCGCACTCTTCTAAAACCGAGTCATAGGTCTAGTATATAAATTCTGCAACATTAAATTCTTTAAGGATGTGTTATTTTAAGATGCACGTGTGCACTTTTTTACACTCTGGAGCCATTATCAGTATTGCTTATGATTTTCACTTGGATGTGTTTCACTGTTTATATAACTTATTCTTAGTTTCCGCAACCGTGCAAAAGCAACCGTCAGGTAACATGCTGTTCATCTTCTCAGTAAATGACTCTTCTGCATCTGTGTCAATTTTCACCGTCCCCAGAAAACAGAACAAAAAAAAACCGATTTCTGTAAATGGCTTGACAGACGTATCGCTGCGTCTCCTCGGAAAAGGTGTTTGATTTTATTTACCTCCGCAACCTGTGAGCAGGAAGAGTTGGAGAAGGTGCGTCGTGTCAAACGTAAAACATTAGTTAACAAACGCAATAATATGAATAATATGCCGCTTCGCTGGGAAATGCTTAATGTTGTCACGTGGGCTGCGGGTCGTACCTTCGGCCTCCTCAACCCCTCTTCACAGAAGCCCAATTTGAATAATATAAACCCGAAAGTGTTTATTCATAGTAGAAGCCCAAAAGGCCGTTTTGGGGGGGGGGGGGGGGAGTTTCGTTCCGACTGACTTTGGAGAACGGCTGCGTTTTTTTACGCTCGTCTTTTTACGCGCTGGTGTCCGCGCCAAGTTTCGCCCTGCGCTGCAGACCACCAGGACCTGCGATGGACTGATGAATTGCTGTGTCAGACGGTCTTTCGTCGCTTGAGAAACCGGCAGTGAACTGAGATTAGTCCTGTTGAAACAATCGCTGTGTCAAACACACCACAGAAATGTCATTCTTTAACAATAGCTGTAAAAACACGAAGGCCAGGGGACCCGCTATCGACTCCTCCCGAACTACCCTCGTGACACAAGTGGATCGTGGAGGACACATATCGGCATCAAGCCATCGACTTGCGTTCGACTGTGTGCCGGTAGCAAGTGAAATGTAAACGGAGCAACGTTTGAAATGAAGATTGACGGCAACCCGCTAAACAAAGTGGAACTGAGACCCGTTCTCCTCGATTGTAAACTAAGGCGAGCGAGCGTGGCAGGCGGCGGAATTTAAAATGCATCACCAGGTGCACAGACATCTGGGAAATTCTCCTTGGGTCAGGACAAGGATTCTTGCGATCTGCATTGTTTACTGGTGTGTAGAAGAGTCCGCCTGTGGGGGGGCGCTGCTACCTGACAGGGCCCCGTCCTCTCGGCTTCCAAGGTCTTACGGACCCCCCAAAAATGTAGTCACTTTCCAAGCTAAGAAACACGTTTTCATAGTTTGTTGTTAATAATTATTTTCAGGGTTGTATATTTTTTACCTTAAAGGCCGACGTTGATCCGTTGAGGTGGTTCCGTGACGTTAACGGTTTACCAGCCAAAAGCAACTTTTAATGCTATTCCCTGTGTTTTTTTTCTCTGTTCTGTTTCGCCGTATCAGCTTTTTCAAAGAGGTTGTTTCATATTTATGTGCTTTGCAGAGGTCCTCCACATTTTGCTTCTAAATCGAGCTCAGAAGGGGTTTCTTTCAGGGACCTGCAGGCCACTCGATTACGCACTTACAAATCTGGTGGCGTGAATACGAGAAATACCCACGAGACTTTTGCTCGCGAGGGCTGCAAGTGACTATCTAAGGACGGTTGCCTCATTTCAACCTCCTTCAAACAGTCCCAACTTGTCCTTTCACTACCACCGTGAAAAAACGTCTCCAGTTCACCCTGCTGATGCCCAGGCTTGGGGTAAAACTGCACTCCGTTCTTTAGCCAGTATGTCTCATTTCCCAGTGAGGTTCACCCATCTTAAAAATGAACATTCTCTCCACTTTCAAGCGAGTTGCAGCTCTAGCGTGGAACGTGACTTATTCCACCAGGCGGGAGAATAGTCAGCGGGACCTGGCTTCAGAAGAGCACATTTCATGTAAAATATTACCAAAGATATTACCAATTACATTTTGGACGCATCAGCAGATTTATAAAAGCCTTGATCCTGGATTGTTTTATGTAGCTAGCTGGACCTGACATCTTCATTCTTCCCCCCCTTTTTTGCTCTGCAGGCGTTGTTAATGGGACGGTATGGCCTACGTGATGGAGAACAGCATTTGTGTGTTATCAAGCTTCCCATAATGTACAGCAGATGTGGCAGGTTCTATAGCAGATGTTTCTACAACAGGGAAATTAGTCTATGAAATTAGCCCAATGAAAGTGTTGCCAGGCCCCATGTTATGCAAAATATAAACCAACCAATTAACGAACAATTTCACTTTTTTTTTTTTTTTGCGAACTTGTATTTGTTTGATTTTTTATTTGTTGTGGCTGTTTGAAGCTAACCTTACGGACCGCAGTGCTTCACCAAGAAGACGCTCCTTAAAAACGAAGAATCGCAGAAAATAATGAGCGCGCGTCGAACGGACGAGAACGGACAGCTTGTTCGGACAAAATGAAGCCTCATCTCTCCCGAACACAGCTGCCGTGTTTGCCGCCGAATTAATCGAGTCTCCGTGGTGCAGCTTGAGAAGTCGAGCGGAGACAAAAACAAATAACTGGACGGCAAAGATTAATTTGCTAAACTGAATTTATAGGACCATCGATGAGCTGGGCTTTAATCGGACAGTCATAGTAGATCGTGCATTCTTGAAAGTTTTTGACCTCGGTGTCATTTGCAACGCACTTCGTCCCAAAAAAGTTTGCACGGGACTAATAATGTTGTCGACAGAGATGAGAGCGTTTGCCGGAGCATTTAATCCAGTGTCAAATGTGTGTGTCTGTTAAATTGCATTTCGCTAAATTAACTTCACAGTTTCACCCAGGAAATTTAAAAACACAAATAAGCAGAAAATTGTGGTGCGGTGGCATATCTGGCAACCGCACAGTGTCTGGCCTGTGATTTCTAAGCTGTGTTTGGATCCCGTTCACCCTCTGCGGTGCCAGCATGTTCTCTTTGGCTTTCCTCTCACAGTCCAAAAACTCACTTTGAGCAAACTGGTGATCTACATTGTGTGTGTGTGTGTGTGTGTGTGTGATAGGTCAGCCTCCCATTTAGGGTGTGCTATACCACACAATCTTTTCTCATGGAGATTAGCTCCAGACCATTATCACGCAGTACTGGATAAGTGGTTTTTGAAAATGGATGTATGTTGTACAGCAGCAAAGGGGTAACAGAGGAGTAAATTGTAGGATTACACCTTCTGATGTGCCAGATTCGGATCAGTCACCTGCTTTGCATCCTGTGCTGCTCAGTATGTGGCTCTGGAAAAATCCAGCCCTGGCTGGATAAGTGTTGGTACTGGCAGATTTACGTGGGTTCATAGCTCTGGAAACACAAACTGACCCGTGTTTCCCTGGTGGATGCGTTTGCTCCCCTCGACTGCGAGCTGCCGAAGGGGCTGTGGTGAATTCGCGTGAATTTGCTCGGTCGGGATGACGTTTTTAGAAAAATAACTGTATAAAAATAATTGAACTGAATGTCTGTGAGCCCCAAATAACCTCACCACCCCAACAAGCCTACAGAGATAAAAAGAAGCAGGTGGCTCACAGTAGGTACATGAGAAGAGATGTCTACCTATATTTACTGTGTTTGTTTGTTGGCACGTCTTTGGTGGGTGACTTTTATGCAGCATAATAGTTTTAAAAAGAGAATTAAAACCATGAAATGTACAGTAACCCATCAGCATCTGACCCCAGCCCTCTCTGTGTGACGTTTCTGTGTGATGTTGCTTTTCCTCAGAGCGCCGCCTCCTTCTTTGTCCTACAGACATGTTCACAAGGTCAAGAGATGCTAAATATATGACATTAGTCATGTGTCAGTTTGTTTTGTTTTTTTTTTCACAGAGTACAAAAACACACACATTTGTGAGACGCCGCGGTCATGTGGAGCAGTGTTGTCACCTTGCAGTGCTTGAGCTGTTCAGGTGGGATGGCAGTTAGAATCTGATTCTGTGTTTCAGGTATTCTGGTCACTCTAAATCACCTGTAGTGTGTGCACGTGTGTGACCGTGTGTGTGTGTGGCCACCCTGGCATGTACTGGCATCCCGTGTCATTTTTATTGTCATATTCTAGCACTCAATGGTCCCTGGATAGGGTTCGGACCACTGCAACCCTGCTCAAGCTTCAGCGGTTACTGAAAATGGATGGATGGGTGGACGGGGTGTGAGTGGGACAAATGAAATTGCGAAAGAGCTGCGCAGTTTTTGGTAGCCAGAGAACAAACAGTCCAAACTATGGTTCCAAAAATTACTTTGGCATCATGGAAACACACCACAGGTTGCAGTGTGTGCCAGAGCGTCTAAACAGGCTGAGAAGAACTGTTCGTCCATTCAGCCGTTATTCGATCCCAAAATCACTGCGTCCTGGGCTAGAAGACTTACACCCTCGATGGGATCGCCAGTCCATCCCAGGGCAGCAACACAGAAAATCGCTCTGTTATACACACTGAGGACAATTCACGGTGACCAGTTAATGTGAACCGCATCTCCTTGGACTGTGAGAAAGAAACCCACGCAGACGTGAGGAGAACATGCAGACATCGCCCAGACTGAGCCGGGCTCAAATCCCCACCCAAAATGCCCAGGTGTTCCGAGGCAGCAACGTTACCCAGCGTGCACCCCCGCCACCCAAAAACAAATCGCCTCTTGTATTTAGTTGAGTCCAAACTTGTCCTGAGGAAAGGCGTCCTGGTTGAAATGGTTACACAGCTTGTTCGTGCCCTAAAAATTGTTAACTTGTACCTATTTGCATACTCCAGAAAGCCTGAAAAATGCAAAAATGACGGTCCGGCTGTTTTGCGCGGTAATGACGCCGTGTTTTACGTGTTCCGCTCCCGCGCAGCGAATTACGCGGCGTTCGGGAGACTGTCGGGCCGAACCCTCGCCTTAGAGTCAGAAAGTCCTCGCACGCCGCACGCGTACCACTGCGGCGAGGGACAGCGCGCTTTTCCCACAAATTCAGCGCGTGCCAAAGTTCTCTTTAGCCGCCCCACGGTTCCCAGACGCACTCGATCGTGTTTTTGCGGTCGCGACGGGCCGGACTCTTCCTCTCGGCTCGCAAAAATAACAGAGGAGAAAAGAGAGCGGAGACGTCTTTCGGGACTTCGAGCTGGGAACCCGGAGAACGCCGTCCCCGGGTTCTACGAAAGGAGCAGCTGTGGCGCCCGGCGAGACAAGCAGCTCCAGCAAAGCGTCCCGCAATAGATGGCGGAATAATAATAGCGCACATCCTAACTACATTCTGCCGGGGATAATAATCCTTTCCATACTCCTATTCTGAATGCATCCCTTCAAGGGATGTTTGCTTTTATCATCGTCTTTAATCTTGATACATGGCCGCCACAGGGAATTAAAAAACATTTGTCAGGGTTTTAATTAAGGTTTTGTCAATGGACTCCGCTCCCCCCCCGCTCTCAGATTTATCATCCGAATGAGCCAGGCAGCCAAGAGGGGAACCGCTTTCCGGCTGTGGCGAAAACGCAGTCGTATATCTGCGTTAAAATCACCCACCCTGCCCACGTTTTTTGACTGTGACTCATCTCAATTTAATTCCACGTTTAATAAAAAGCACAGAAATCTGCTGGGGAAAAACGGAAGGAAAAAAAAAACCACCATCAGTCAGTTCCGCCGCATTCGGAGCCCAGCCCACCTTCGCTGTTTTTAACTTTAGCGATGCCCCGTGTTATAGCTTTTCTGTCGTACATCGATATGGCATCTTGTTGCGGACGTCGAGGGGCAAAGCTCCCTCTTTTTGTTTCGCCGTGAAAGGGCAGAAGATGTCCGAGACGGCCGCAGCCGGGTCCTCGGCCGGACGGTCAACTGAGAGAGAGTCTGGGTCGCCCATCACACTTACCACAACGGCAGCTGTTTCTCGACGACTTTTACGTGTTTTTTTCCCCCGCTCTCACTTATTACATTTTAGTGAACGGTCGCAACTTTTCACGCTCCTGTATCGGATGTTTTGACCGAGATTCCCAGCGGTGCCTGGGAAGGTAAATAGTAATAACACATCATATATAGCTAAACTGTTTCACCCTGGAAGTGCTGTTACGTCGGACAGGCAGAAGCCAGAGAGAGTGGCGTGGGCGCCAGTCGTCATCCCGTGGAAGGTCATCAAACATCATTGTCAGTAAGTTCTACTACATCAGTAGTGTGTACAGCGTCAGGTGTCGTATTGTTTCTTACCTCTCCCTGTCTTCAGTTTGGGTCTTTACTCCAGGACCCCCGTTACCTCTTCACGGTGTGCGTGTTTGTGCGTACTTGTGTATGTGTGAGTGCACAGTGGCTCATTATCCAGACAAATTGGCTAGGAACTGCCTAGAGGCCCACATTACTAATGTGTGCATGAGTGTGTGAGTGTGTGTAAGTGTTTCACTATGCAGAAACCTGACTTAGGGTCAAGAGTACATGTGTGCCAAATTTCAAGTCTGTGGCTTGACAAATGAGCCCATAAATAATGAACGGACAGAGATTGAGCTTCATAGAGATGAATGAATGAATGAATGAATGAACGAGTGAGTGAACGAAATGATGTGTTTTATATATGTACTGTAACTATTTTATCCAAGTACAAGCCTTAAAATGTATATATTGAACTAGTAATAGTCATTTTTGGTTTTGCATGCTGTGTCACCCCCGCCCCCCTCCATAATTTGCCTCTCCGCTGTACTGGCGCTTCGAGTCGCATCCTGATGGTTCATTGCTACGTGACGCGGGAAAATAACCAACACAAACAAAGGCGGTATCACTGGCCCGACAGCAATCTAAAGATAACGGCAGAAGTGCGACGTTTCGGGCGACACGCTTTCGGCGGCGGTTTTAACAAGTGGCGTCGGAGGCGTTTTGGTGGCCGGTGACAGACAGACGTCTATTAAATTAGCAGCGGTACGTTCACAGCGGCGGAGCTGTTCGGACGGGCGGACGGAACAGGAGAACAAACGGGAGCAGCGATGCGTCGCCTCCCGCCTGCTCTGCGCAGACAACCTTTATTATTTGTCATGAGAGCAGCTCATTTTAAAATTGCCCTTGAAGGTTGAGTCTCGGAGTAGTGGTTTCATGGGTCAGTACCAGAGACCACAGTAACAGCAGGAAGTCAACTTCCATTGGCAGGTGTTTCAGCTAATAACAGTCCTGGTGGTGACGGAGAGCATATTGCATACCGCCGTATGCCGGGGAAGGGGGAGTAGATATCCAATAATTTTGAAGGACAAAAGCAAATATCAAAGAATGGCCTCATGAAAGTGTAATGTTTAGGAGAAGATCAGGGCCAGCAGTGGGGCCCGGTTTAGTCGCGGTAATGCGAGGGACAGAGTCGAGGAGTGGACCTCTTGGGGGAAGGCGACGTGGCGGAGATGTGTCGGAGCGGGACACGGCTGCTCCGTTCCCAAATTCTGCGTGCGATCGCCTCCCGGGGACTGACCGTTTCAGGTCATCCAGATCCTTTCTGTGACGCCGGCCAAAAACAGAGCAGGGTGCGAGATGGAGTCAGGGCTCTTCCTTTGTGTCTGAGACACAGTGGCCCAGGGATCCTTCAGGGTACAGCGAGAGGCACGGAAGCAGAGCTTTATCGTACAGGAGAGTACAGGAGCAGCGGGGACGGCCGCTTTTCTCGGTCCGTAACGCATCAGGCAAACGAAACCGGGTTTGTGTCCCGGCCGCTTAAATCGTCCCACTGAAACCGCCCCGCTGTTCGCTATTCTGTAATAGCCAAGCCCCCAAAATAGTTTGTAATTATCATTAAACGGTAATAATTCAGGGGTAACGGCGCCGCGGAGCTCATATGTCTGTATAGCCGGGCACACGTCAGCTTTAGAATCGCTGACTCGGCATTTAAGTATCTAATCTCCTTGTTAAACGCAGATTCTAGGACGGACCGTCGTTTGACTTGGGCGTCGTCTCCGGACGGCCGGGTGGGAAACGACCGACGCGGCAGCGTTCGGTCCTCGCGCGCTCGACTCCCGCAACCCGGATGCGGGGAAACGGGTCCGACCGCTTCCGGGATGTGAAAGTGCACGAGCGCGTCGTACGAACTGTGTTGTCTTTCGCGGCGAGCGTAATTCTCCTGAGCGGGTGATATTTTAATGAGTGATCGCTGGGGGATTCTCCAGCTTGACAGAAAGCCGTTCAGAGGGTTCAGAGGGATGAGTGGGGTGTTATTGCATTAAAGACTGTTATCGCCGCGTTGTCTCTTTGCCGGATAAGGAAGGCTGCTCTGTTTGGACAGCTGAATTGCCTCTCGGTATTAATGCCCGTCATATCGACTGAGTATTATAATCTCGGCAAGGTGCCATGTCTATTGTGCGTCAGATCGCTTTTCATCCTAACATCCGTCGCCACGCCTGTATGAATAAGATATAAATGAGACACCGAATGCCTCCATTTTGATTTAAAACGGTTTGCTTTGTCTGGAGTGAAAAAACGTTGAGTCCGATCGGCGTTTTAATTCTGTTCTCCTACCAGAAGAGACGATTCGAATGAAACTTGTTCTCTCGGTGACCTCACACATCTTCCAGGGGTCACAGACCTTTGGGAAATTCAGGGCAGATGCATTTTTTTGGCTCTCTTCTCGTGGCGGGGCCACAGAAGGGTGTTGGAACTCACTTGTTGGATTGTCGCCCTGAGACCCGATTCGCAGAAAGAAAGCGCCGCATCGCGCGACTCAGATCTTCCGGCCCGAGCGATCGAACGCTTACAAAACCATGGGTCGTGGAAACGGCGGAGAAATCGCCGGAACGCGCTCTTCAGACTTGGGCCAGACAGAGAAAATGTAAAGTGCACAAACACAAAAGTACGTCCCTGGCACATCTCCGCGAGAAATACCATCTGATATTCTTCACGGCGCCTCCGAATATCTGATTTTAGCTTTTATTTTTTAAGGCATTTTTGAAAAAGTCTACTAATCCACCAGCCCACGCGCTGTGCTGAAAATCGGCGAAAAGCCAGATAGTCCAAGTTTATCGTTGAGATTTTTTTTACATGATTGCTAAGACTTGCTTCTTCCCAGACCTTATATTCAATCCATATGTAAAGAAAAGTCAATTTAAACAGCTCTGCTCAGCGGTGGCTTTGGCCAACTAGCGTGTCACACACTGCCTGTCTCCGTTCCAGTACCCGGCTGCCCAAGGTCATCACTTTTACACAAACAACTAATAGTAGCCGGGGGTTTGCTGGTGGGGGGGGGGGTCCTCTGCTCGATTGGAGATGGTGGAGCCACGCCGCCAGAGCAGCTACACAGGCAATTTAGACCCCCCCCCCCCCAACTCCCCCAGGACTGCGCCTGCAGCTCCGAGAACCGGCTCTGGAAGCCAGGAGATTACTGCGGCTGGCATTGCAGGTGTGGGGGAAAAATTGATGCTGAAAATGTCATCGTCGCCCCGGACTTGTGTTGCTTATCTATTAACCATGTCTTTGGCGTCTCCGCACCCCCCCCCGCCCCCCAGTGAGGCGGTGCGTATGTTCAGCTGTGTGTCACACAGTTGTTTTTTTTTCCTTCTATGGGGGTCAAGGTTGAGTGGTGTGCGATGAAATAAGCACAGACTTTTTAAACAACTGCACACGAAAGGCGTGGGGTCTTCTGCGGGGATGTTGTGTGAGCCTCCTGGTCACCTTGCTACGGTCCACGCGGGGCGTAAAAGCAGAATTCGCCGCGTCAGGCGCGATGCGAGGGGAAGGATTGCGTGGCTTTTCGCCGCCGTGCCACGCAGTCGGTTGCGTCTGACGGATTTGGTCTAGGCTTTTGTCCTTGACAGAGCTCTGAACTGAAGCGTCTGAAGGAAAGGAACTTACACCGGCAAGTTTCATACATTTGCATCATCTGCGTTGAGGATTAGCGTGTGATGAAAATGCTCCACAGCGTCCATCCCGTACTGGAAACATCTGCTTACTCTCTTTCCAGGCCTTATTCAGATTGAACCACAGCAAGTGATTTATTTATTTTTTCATAGTTTGTTGGCGACGCCCCCATCAGCACAGACCGGTGAAGGTTGCGGTTGGAACAGTGCGAGGAGCGAAAGGTGCAGCGGCGTCAGCTCTCCAAAGTCCTTCCCTTTCACTGCAGTAATTCTTCTTCTGGCAATATGCTCTCATTTACTGGGACCCTGGGAGTAGAGCCCTGGCCGTCTGCTAAATGGTGCCGTGTAGATGAAGCCACTAGTTCAAGAACGTCATTGCTCCCTTGGAGTCGGTACGCACCGGTCCGTCCCTGGCAAAGGAGCCGATGACATACCGACCACCGCAAGGTCAAGAGTCTCTTCTCGTAGCACGTGAGGACGTGAGGACGCATTTTCATTAGCGCTTTTGAGCAGAGGTGTTGAACGGGAAACTGACGGAGGGTGATAAATACTCAGCGATGTTTCGCTAGGCTACCACGGGTTTTCTAAAGGTTTCGATTTCCTCGTGCATTTCTCTTCCCGGGACTCGCTTAGCAAAAATACGGAGAACCTCCCACCTTGAAGTTCTTCATTATCTGAGGGCAAAGGTTTTATTTTTCAGGGAAAGCTGTATTTTCAGTGCAATGCCGTGGCCACACCGAACACCCGTGGACACGGTCGGTGAATGGAAGGCATCTCCTAGGATTCAAAGCAATTTGCTGTGCACTAACAGGAAAGGGTGAGAAGGTTATGAGTGTCAAAAAACAAGCTCTGGAGAAGCTGAGGGGGAAAAAAGCATGAAATGTGTATACATCACTAAGCCATTTTCTCATTCATATTCATTTTGTTTCACAGTTACATTGAAAAGTCCAAAAGCATAATGTGGAGTGAAAAATTAACTAAATGGGCTGATGGACCTTCTGTAGTTCTTTTCTATTTAAATCCAAAAGCTGCTGAAAGAGGGTGGTAACAACATACTAGTCAACAGTGTGCATGAAGTAGCACAGAAGTTGTTTCTTAATTGTAAAAAACAAAAATCCACACGTCGACGTCAGGTCTGTCGATTTAGACATGCTGCTTGACTCCATAGAACATCAGAAGCATTACTCCTACCAAACCAAGGTGTGCGGAATCTAAAGTTTGAGGGGCAGAAGAATGAATTGTATGTCTGTGAAAGTATGTGTGTTTTGTTCAAATTTCACCCGGCTTGACCCCGGAGATACAGCGGTATATATATCAGAACAGACACTGCCGTATCCAATAAAATGGGGGGGGGCAGGAGCAGAAATTGAATGTCAGTCCGAGATCCAGGCCCCATCCTCAGTGCCATCTGGAAGTCAGTTTTAGAGCTTCTTGAGAAGACCTAGCCGTGGTTGTCCTTAGATTCTCTGCCCCCGTAATCATCCCAGGACAAGTATACAGAGTCTACAAGAGAGAAACAGAAGACAAGACCAGGGTACAATGCAGTAAAATGTGGTGTCTGGCCTGTATCTATATTCTGTGCACACAGAAGCTCACCAAATACCTGGGAAGGTGTTTCTACCTGACATTTTGTGTGTTTGCGTTTACTGACACACAACCAGTTAACAAAGACACTGAATTTGGGACAGAGCTCTAGAATAAGCTTACTGGGTCTAAATGCCTCAGCTGAGCATCTGTGAACAGAGTGACTGACCTTCCTGCCCAAGAACCCTTGAGCAGCATCTTCGGTTCTTACTGAAAGGGAAAAAATGGTTTGTTTACTTCACAAAAATTAATCTTTCCCACAGAAGTATAACAACGAAAAAGGCTGCTGAGCGGCTCGGGAAACAATTGCTCGTTGACACGAGATCTTCCTTGAACTTTAAGCTCCTGGACCATCTGTGTGGAACAATGCAGCAGTTTGCTCGGAAGGATTTTGCCAGGGTTCTGACTTGAGTACCAGATGCCTTTACAGGTAGCAGATATTAGGTTATAACACCTTCTGGAAAAAATACATTGGTGAATGGGGGGGGGGGGGGGGTT
>UFQX01000447.1:39092-113230 GCA_900497675.1 Arapaima gigas
CCCCCCCCCCCCCCCGGCTACGCACCGCGTCTTATAAACAAAGAAGGATTTCCTTTATTTTGAGTGCGAAAGAGCCTCGCAGCGAGTGGCTCATGTTTGCATAATTTTATTTCAAGTAAGGAATAAACACGTCGCGGTTCTTGACTAATCGCCCCCCCCCTTTTCACGCAGGCATCAAAGCCGGAGCTCAGCAATAATGCAGACTTAGGTGAATTAGAACCCTGTTGGTGGTAAAATATGTGTCATAATTCCTAACAATAAAACGAAAATATAGAAACATCTAAATGGAGGGTATTTAGCGTCTGCCGCGTGTATTACAGTACTACATAGAGCACCGCTATTGACTGTGTTTGACTTCACGTTGACTCTTGCTTTACTACCCTAAATGATTCTTGGAACAAGAAAGGGGGCGAAGACATTTCCAGACCAAATTGTTGGAACTGTCACAGTGTGATCCGAAGGAACCTCGTTCGTACGTCTGATCCTGCTGTAGTACCTTTCATCCCAAAACTGCTCTGGTAAAAACGGGCATATCGTGGTAAAAGTGATTCCCAAGTCACCTTTGCCAACAGCATTAGCTAAATGTAGGTTGTTCGTAATCCCACGTCTTCATTCAGGAGCAAACGCGTGTAACCTGCAACATCTAACCTGGCTTTATCTAATGCCCTTTTTCCATATAACCTCCGATTCAGTTTCGCCACCGTTGTTATACGGTCGTCTTGTTTCTCCGTTGTTATTCCTAGGTGACACGTGCACTATGGCAGACTACAACAAACTGAAGATGCTACTCCTGAACATGCATGCCAAAAACCTGAGCAGCGAAGCTGCGGCCCAAGAGAAGCGCATGGACCAGAAGAGGAACCTGGTGGACACCATGTTTACGTACTTAGACGTCGATCACGATGGCCGTGTTGACAGTGAGGAACTGGCACAGGTAGGCATTCGGCGGAAGAGAGCGTATAGAAGCATCTCCTACTGTCCCTGCTGGAACAGCAGAAGATCACTTATGGTATCGATGCCGAACTGAATTGATCATAATAGTTCCAGACATATTAATGAAAGCACTGCAGTTGCTTCAGACCTCAAATGAAGTCTTTATCCACAGCAATGTGCTCATTTGTTCGCCCGGATATTCAGCTGGAGCAGCTGAGGTTATTTACCTCGCAGAAGCGTCCTTAGACCAGGGTGTCGCCTCGGACTTGACCGTAAACATCTCCGCACCCGTAATGACTACCTGCAGCCTATACAGAAGTGATCGCTGTTGTGCTAACTGCGGTGCCAGTAATAAATTCTGACAATAGTCTGCGTTGGTTCACACAGCGTCCTTCCTCCAAATTACTGTAACCCTAACTGGATGAGCCGTCGCGACAGCGGCGCAAATGGCGGACTTAGCGAATTCTGGATGATCGCGTCCATCCATTAGTTAGCGTTAGTTAAGACGACTCCAGCAGACACGGTCTGAGGCCTACGGCCGCTGCCATTTAACTTTCTGCTTAGATATCCACGAAAGGCCGCCTGGAGGACCGCCCGCTGGAGTGCAGCATGCAGGACCTGCTTCGATACGACGACTACAACAACGACGGGCTGCTCACCCTGCAGGAGCTCTACACCGCATTCCGTGAGTCCCGGCTCTGACGCTGTATATGGCAGGAACGTAGCGGACCGTTCTTGAGTCAGGTAACCGGGTTTAACTGTTATGCATATTGATCGGATTTGCATTTATGCAAATTAGGCAGCGTGATGTATTTGCACCGATCTTTTCGGTAAGGTACAGGGAGATATTTGTACGGCAAAATGTCGTTTCCCGCCAAAAATGAACAGCCAGGTCATTCCGATTCCCCAACCCCAAATGTGCGGTCAGGGTCCGCGGGCTGAACGCGGTGGAGAAATGAAAACCAGGGCCGAGGAGCATAGCTTCTGCTTCGCTTCTTCTCGATTTCTCGCTTTTTCCCGTACGTTTCGTTTCGATTTCGCTCGGCTTTCGGCTTCTTGATTGAAGAAAGCTTTGCAGGCGCAGTCTGTCAAAAGCGGCGTTCGATTTGACCGAATCGAATCAAATCTATTAATCAACCTATTAGTGGCGGCATGTCGACGTTTTGAAATTTTTATCTCTTGGGGCAAAAGCCGGGCCCATTAAGTCCCACTAGTCATTAGACATAGTAATGGTTTTAGTGGAATCGCTGTTGTCATTATACAGTTATGTTCCTTTTAGCATCCAGATGGCCCCGCATTAACACTTTCGTTCTTCCACACGGGGACCTCGCAGAGGTTCTAAATGGCCAGGGAGACGAGAGAAGAGGGAGCGATGAAACGCGCCGTCCTGCGTTTGACCGTGCGCGCCGAGAGGGACCCGACTCGCGAGGTTTTGTTTGACGCAAACGCCCAAACCGGACGATCCCGACGTTTGGCGCGGAACTGCAGAGGACGCCGGTTCTTCCACGTGTCACGCAGAGCAGCGACGGACTCGTCGCTCGCTGGGCAAAGACGTAAAAAGAGGCCGAGATCTGTTCTCCTAGCGCCCTCAGTTCTTACCGTTATTCCCAAGCGTGCAGCTTAAAACTTTTGAAAATGACCTGTATGCGTACAGAGCGCCGTGGATCTCGCAAACCCGCCTGTTACTGCTTTAGCAAACAGGACTAGGGGCTACAAAAGAGGAGAAATGAATCAGCCCCGTAATTCTTAATCCTCGACCCGACAACCCGACTAAATACGCTGCCTTTTTTGCCCCCGGTTTCCCTTTACTCTGTTTAACTGCCTTGCACTTCACTGTCGGACCAGTAAACGGCACAATTCGAATGTTATTCTTCTGAAAACCTCGACTGAGTGTTGAATAAAAGATTTGGCAGTATAGTTAAAAATGGATTTGAGACATACATACTCAAAAAATCATTCATAAGGTAAGAACATTTTTAAAAAATGTTCCACAACAGCAATGAGATCGGGACTATTATCACGAGTTGGGAGTTAGAGGACGTAGGTTAAGGGAAGCGGTAGAAGAATTGTCACAAGTAGCTGAGAGGGGTAGTCAGTGGCTATGGTTGAGGAGAGCGCAGCTAGAATGGGGGAAGGTGCGGTACTATAGTTAGGTGAGGACCTTTGACCTAGTAAGCTTGGAGGGGAGGATGGGTCTGGGACGCCAGGCCGCACTGCTGAGCCATCCGGAGGTGTCGTGGGACTAAGTCAGCGAAACGCAGATGAAGGATGGTGCCTACCTGATGACCCCGGTGAAGAGCTTACAAGGTGGTGTATTCGGGGAGGAGGGGGTAGATAGGTAGAGTGTTAGATGGGGATGGTGGGGCTCTATGCTACATCCCAGGCTGCAGGATATCTGTCAGTTTATCCTGTATATTTGTAATTAGTTGTTATTATTATTATGAAAATGTAAAAACATGTTCCACAACAGCAATCAGATTATTATTATTATTATTATTATTATTATTATTTGTTACTGTTAACCACTTAATCCCGAGCAGGGTCTGGACCTTATCCCAGAATTACTGGGCACTGGGCTAAGAAAGTACACGCGGAGGATAGAACATCGCAGATTTTTATTACTATTCATCAGCATAACAACCTTTCTTGTGTCTTAGAAGTTCAAAATTCTCCGTCTGCAGACTAAATGGGGCCGTAAATACGAAGCTCTGGGCCCTGATTTTTCTGAAGATGTCTGCAAAGCCACCGCCGTGCCTCCCCCTCCCCCGCGAGCTGAAAGTTAGGTTGTTCACACGCATAATTGTAGTTTTTTTTTTTTTTTTAAAGGTGCAGGTGGAGATTTACAGTCGGTACCGTATGAAGGTTCCAGCGTTCCAACGGCGGTGGTGAGGCTGTTGAAATCCGGAGCCCCTCACCTGCGCCGCGAGCCTGTTTGTTTTTCATCGCTCCTTAATGGCGACTTGTTATTCGTGATCGTGAGAACCTGCGAGCTCCGCTCACGGCCCCAGTCAGCAGATCTGCTGAATTAAATAAGAATTGGGGGGGGGGAGTGAATGCAACTGGCTCGAAACATGGCCCCTCTGAGTGTGGCTGCTGAAATATTCTGAGCTGCTGGGTGATGGGGAGCCCAGCAGCAATGCTGAAGGTCAGATGGGCCACTTGTGCCAGTCCTTGTCTTCCCGTGATGTATATCCTCTGCAGGGGAAGATTCCGCCAGCCAGCAGAAGGGTACGCTTATCGCAAGGAGATCACAGGCCTCTCAGGGATGTAAATTATGCCATTAGCTCGGGAGAGTCAATTAAAATTTCTAGAAAAAGGCACAGCGCTGTCCGCTACTTAAAGAGGTAACCTCCCGGAAATTTTTATGGATATTATTTCAGATTACAGGTATGGGAGCCTCCATGCCTAGCTATCTTCTAAACCCACAAACTAAACTCTTAATTCGACAATGATGAATCCTTCCATCCATCCATTTTCACACCCCTTATCCTGGTGAGGGTCACAGTGGCAACAGGCTAAGCTGAGCAGACCATGATTTCCCTCTGGCAGCAACAGTTTGTAGGACCTCCTCCTAGTTTCTCATTTCTGGCATACCTCCCATGGGAGGAGCCCAGACAGCATTCTAACTAGGCGCCCAAACTACCTCGTCTCACACTTCTCCATCTGCGGAAGCAGTTCCTCAACTCCGAGAGCCTTGCTGAAGGCCGAGCTTATCGTGGATTACAGAGGAAGCATCAGTTCTGCTGCACGTCCTGACAATGTTGTTCTTTCAATCCCTGCAGAAAGCTCGAGACTGTAGGCGAGGATGACGGTGTAGACTCTACGCTGCTTTGCATGTTAAGCTTTGTATGAGGAGCACATGCTGCAGATCGCATGCTGACGAAGCCAACAGGACCCCATTATCTTTGAGTTGCAGCGATGAAATCTTGGTCCACTGGGATGCCCTCCAAACCTAGACAGTGTCTTGATATCGTGAATAAGGCAAACAGGAGGACACGGACACAAGGCACGTCTTTGGTGGACTGTGGCCGCTGCTCTGAATGAGTTCATCTTAACATAAAAATGCAGACAGAAGATCTGCTTGATAAAGGGAAAAAATATGAGGAACAGAACATGCACAGAAGTTGTAGCTCACCAGACTCTTCCTGGCACATTGCTGATGTGTACTGTAGGAGGTTTTCCGGGAAAGAAAGCACTATAACCGAGCAAGGAACTGCACGTCGCGGACAGGGTGACATTTTCCATCGCTGTGAATTAGTCTGGGCCGAAGTTCTTGCAGTGGGAATGGGTGAGAATCTAAGTTTTGTGTCTCTATACAGAAATGAAATTACAATTGTCTCCCAGAAGACTGTAGTGTTCTAGTCTTTGCAAAATGTATTAGAGCACGTGAGAAAATAAATATCTGCAGCGGTAAAAATCTGCCAGAATAGAAGTGATACACAGGTGCTTCATTCTCATCAAGGCTTCATTCCCACAGGGGCTTCGTTCTCATCTGAGCTTTTCTCACTTCTGTTGCTTTTGTTCTCACCAGGACTTTTGTTACTGGGGTTTTTCTCATCGGGGCTTCATTCTCCCCGGGGCTTCATTCTTACCAGGACTTTTCTCGCTGGGGTTTTTCTCATCGGGGCTTCATTCTCCCCGGGGCTTCATTCTTACCAGGACTTTTCTCGCTGGGGTTTTTCTCATCGGGGCTTCATTCTCCCCGGGGCTTCATTCTTACCAGGACTTTTCTCGCTGGGGTTTTTCTCATCGGGGCTTCATTCTCCCCGGGGCTTCATTCTCAGCAAGACTTTTCTCACTGGGGATTTTCTCACCAGGGTTTCATTTCCACCAGGGCTTCATTCTCACTGGGACTTGTAGTATTCTTTCTGTGCATCAAAATCACTTATAAAAACTTTATTTTACATGACTCTGCAGTTCAGATTTTCCTTGTATAGAAAAAGCTCTTTTCACTAAAATCCCATTTATTAACGGGGGGGGGTCTAATAGTAATAATCATAACCATAATCAATCATAATCTTAATAATATGCAACTTGATTTACCAATAGCTCAGTTATTATTATTTAATTTTGTTTTATTTGATTTGATTTTATTTTATCTTTCATCGATTTATCTCGCACGTTTAAAGGCAGCTGCTGGTCCCCAGTCTTCCTCGCAAGAATACTGTAAATGGGACACCAGTCCACTGCAGTCACAGCCGCTCACTGACTCACACGTAACACAGTGACACCAGGGCACCGTGGTCCTTCCTCAAGTCCATCCACAGCCTTCCTCACTTCTTCGTAGGTCCGGCCGTTGTCTTTAACTTAGTTTTCGAAACAGTTGTCTGTTTATGGGGTTTGGTTGCCGTCACCATGGCGAAACCCCAGTGTGGAGGCCCTAGGTGGGGAATCTGGCGCAACCAGTTAACCTGAAGCACGTGTGTTTGGACTGTGGGAGGAAACCAGAGCACCCAGAGGAAACCCGCAGAGACACGGGGAGAACATCCAAACTCCACACACCCTGGGCTGGATTCGGTCACAAAGAGAAAATAATAAAAGACAAAAAGGAGAAAAAAGGTGGACATACGAAGGCTGTAGCTTTAGCCTGGAAGGTGTCCAGTTGTGATGTTCAGAACTTGATGTTTCGAAATAGATCTTCCAGGACCACATTTGCTTTCCCGTCTAGGTTAATGGTAACGAACAGTTACGGATTCGTGTGAGAAGCAGATATTCAGGAGTAAATCCCCCTTGTTATGGGACAGAAACTTTTGTTGGAGGTTGAGCACAATAAAAAAACAACACAAGCTGTAATATAGGTGCAGAGAAGAGCAGAACCAGGGTACAGCTGCTCATTCTCATTAGTCACCTCCTTTGCTAAATAGGTAACAGTCATGGCCTACAAAACTTTCCCTGTTGCAAAATTGTAGTAAATTGCCCATAAAGAATAAAAAACTTATTTCCCAAGCAGTTCAGAGTTGCAAATTTTCTGTTAACAACAGGGGGGCCTCTGAGGACTCATCCTATCTCAGAAACACCAGCGTTTACCGCTATGTACTACACCCCTGTGCCTTGCTTTACAAACGTTCGAGTCGCCAGTTTTTAAACATTTTCCACGTTCATTTTTTTCTAGAATTCCTTCGCGGTTCTATCTGCCAAACTCGCGCCGCTGCAGCGAAACTGGCCGCGTTTCTGCTTTGCGCCACTAGTTGGCAGCAAAACGCAGGGGGGATTTGGGAGAAGGAGGAGAAGAAAGTGTTGGTTCGGGACGTGAGATCAGGATGGATTTCAGCGCTTTGCACGTTTCGCAGAAGGATTTTGTCCAGTTTTTAATCGTCTTAGGTCACGTGCGAAAACGGACCAGCGAAAGGAGGTGCGGCTTGTGTCTCATTAGCAGCAAAATACATTTTGGATGTTAAGCTGAAACACTTTTTAGTCCAACTGGTTCTTTTCTCTCGACTCCCCTGTTTTATTGTCTTGTGTCAACCAACATAATCATCACTTTTTCAATGCTTCACTTTAATAAGAGATTCAAATAAACAGGCTTCCGCTCCATGTCGTATTCGGTTTCATCCTGGGCCTGATTTTCACGATGAATTTTGGCAGGAAAATAGAAAAAAATTAACTGCATTAACTGAGGGAAACACAAGGATTTGTGGGGGAGTTAAAGCTGCATTATTAAGCTTTTACTGACTGTAACGTACTGGATGGGAAAAAAGGTGCGAACAGATATCCAGATCTGTTTAAAATGATACCCTGTCAATATGAACTATTCCTCCAATCTTCGGAAAGCTTAACAGTGAATTACGTTAAAAAAGATTCGTTTTGTAAACTTGGTCATTTCTGGTTTGGCCGTGTCTTCATATTTAAAGCATATATGGCTTTATTACATTACGATGCCAACAATAACAAATGGGCTGCTATGTAGAGTCTTGCTACATAAATAACTCTATATATGTCCCAGTTGAAATATATACACGATTGATATAAGTTTTATATTGAACACTAATGGCACAATTTTAAAATCCTCAAGATTTAGAAAATGTACATCCCAGAAATTCTTGGGACTGGACTTCTTATTCAAAATGGCCTGAAAATATAAATTTGCAAGCAGAGAGCGTCATACAGCTGTGTTGAATTTTTAAACTCAATTTTGCGGACAGTTTACATTTGTCTCAATGGATGTGAAATATTTAAAAACACCACTGAGCCGACCGTTTAAAACACGATTCTAAACAGACGGGTTTTATTTGCTAAGTCCCTACCGTCACCAGGGCCGTATTGCTGGAATAGTTTGTGTGTGAAGTAACCTGGAGCAGTGAGCAAGTTTGCAGGGTCCAAAGAACAATGTATTACATACATATCGTATTTTAAGGCTCTTTTCCCGATTTATTTTCAGCACTAAATCTGAATTTAGATTCAAATTTATCTTTCCTTGTTACCTTTTATCCCCGAAATTAGTTCGGGCTTCACAGCTGCCTGCCACCATTTCTGTAAGATTTCAGAAGAATCACAGTTTTCCTTTTTAAAGGCATAACTTAGTTATTTTACTTATTTGCTTATTTATTTCTTTTTGAGAGTGGGTGAAACACCTGAAAAGAAATCCTTTTTGCTACAGAGGTTCTTAAGCAACTTTAGAACTGCAACAAGAATGGTTTCTCTGAGGTTGGAGAAAAGTCTCTATTTTCCTTTTTAAGGGCCTTTTCTTTGAACCATGTTGCCAGGTGCTCCTTGAAGTAAAGGTACATACACCTTTGTCTTACGTCATGAATAGCTGAGTTAGAAAGTTTTTTCCCCCCTTTTCTCCACAGTTCTATTTTCTGACATTTCTCTGTTACAGAGTGACGTGTCCCATGTTTTTGGTTTTCGGTAAAATGCAGCGACGAAGGGGAGGTGGGGAGACGACAAAGGAGAAAGAGGGGCAGGGGGTTGTACTTCGGTGCCTCCGGGATTTTTCAGAGCATTTTTATTTATAATAGTTATATCTGAAACTTTCGTACAAACCCAGCGAATAAATAGAAATCTGGGTCTATAGACACGGCATCACAGAAGAACAGCATCAGACCACATGCTGACAAGTATGTGTTGAATCAGTTGCTTCATTATGGCCAGAAAATTAGTCTGAATTTTAGGAGGAAACACCTTGTAACACTTTCTCTCTATGTTGTCCTCCATCTCACCCCAGTTCATTCGCTCAGCTCACGTTTTGTTCTTCTGTGGTTCCTTGAGCACTGAAGTAACACTTGAAGCAACATGGCTGTGTCTCAAACACGGAAAGGTGTGGAACAGGAGTTGGACATACCATTTTCTTAGTCATTTCAAAGTAGACTTAATTTTAATGTTGCTTAATGTAGTAAAAGAATAAGAAAATAAAATGGCCGCCTGTCCAGCATACGTTGGGTCCAGCCTCGTGCTCCGTGTTTCTACACCGCATGAGCAGCTGAGGACGATAAGAGTTGAGTTAACAGAAATGTTACCTCAAACGTTGTCTCATGATAGCTTTAGGAGAGGACTCTTGCAAGTTCTGTCTTTACATTCAGAAAACCTGGACTCGATTCTTCACTCTTGCCTAACGTTCAAGGCACTTTATAACAAGAAGGGGGGAGTGTTGAAGGAACGGGAATTTGGGGAATGTTTGTACTCGACGAATTCGTTTCTTACGGCCCTTGTCTGGTCAAGCCGGGCAACGCCTGGAATTCGTTTCCTTCCACTGTTAGTAAAGAGAGTTTCACTGAACCCTGCGAGATCATTTTCGTGCAGTTGTACTCCCCACATTTCACCTCCTCGATTTTACATCTACAAGGGTGGAGTTACACCTAACTGACTTTTTTCTTGTTGTGAGTCACACGAAACAGCTTAAAAATAGCGCAATGATTTGTTAAAGGCGATTCCATCTTCTGTCTGTTTCATTGCAACTGAAGAAGTGTGGATGCGCGTCTTCTCCCCTGCAAGTCTGAGAACCTCGCCTGTCACTCATCCTCCGAGTCCATCTCTGCACTTCTGTTTTAGTACCCAGGCCCCCGGCTGTTAGTTGCTCAGTATGGCTTCTTCTTCTTGTCTCGCCTTAGACTTTCGCTCAGAGAGGGAAATAATTTATTGTTATGCTGCCGCTGGTCCCCGCTGGTCCGGGGACTCTGCGCTCCTCCTACTTCAAACAAAAGCGCCGGGAAGCTTAGCAACTCTCCCTCATCTCAAGATGACCGGGGAAAATGGTCCTCAGATCAGCAATGCTCTCAAGACTCGTCTTTTTTTTTCATTCTGACATCGAAAATACTGTTAAGTTTGGGAAAGAAGAAGCAATATATAATATATATATATATAATATATATATAATAAGACTCGGCCTTTAAACCGCCAAAGTGAGGTAACTTTGAATATATGTTTAACGCTGTTTAAAGATGTTTCTTTTCAAGGAACATTTTGTTCATTTTTTTTCTGAAACAAGGACAGAAATTAGGGGAAATTACTGTGTTTTCCATATATTTTTTAAATGATTTTAGTCAAATTTAACTGGGTGTCTGAGTTTTGTAATAGGAGAAAACTGACACTACAGATTGAAATGGTCCTTCACTGATCTCTGTTAGTTTTTTTTTCCCAAATCTCAGAAAGACATAAACATAAAAAAAGGTGAATGACTGGGAATTTTTAGACCATTAAACACTGGAGTAAAAGGCAGAGTTATTATGTACGGTGGATCTTCTTCTTCTTCTTCTTCTTCTTCTTCTTCTTCTTCTTATAGTCCTCACACATTCTGACTCCAAATTCGGGGAAAAGGATCACAGTTCAGTTTTACCAGCACAGATCGTTTTGTCTCTGTTGTCTGTTCATCCATAGATCCATCCGTATATCATCCTTAACCGCTCATCTTGGTCAGGGTTCCAGCAACCCAGAGCCTCACATATGGTTGTGTTCCTGCAAAAAAAAGAAGCTTGACACTTCTTCAGTGGGAGTAAAGGATCAGCTGTTGATCCTCCTCCTCTTCTATCTCCTTCCTCTTGAGTCTAAAACTTCCAGTTTTCCGGATGACTTTTCTTATCGTACATTCGGATTTGTTTCCCATGTTCCATGGGGGCCAGTCAATGCGTTTTCTCTTTTTTTGCAGGAACTTCTTCTGTCCACGATTCTTGTGTCCTTCACTCAAAAAAACTAACATCTGAAGGAGGTTCCATGGACTTGACAGTCAGAATGAGATTTGTGCCCTCGCTTTGTTTTGTTTGCTAGACTCCTGTTGATTCTGTCTGTGGTTGGGTCCCAAAAACTTGGCTGATGCCAAAGGCGAACCGGCAACGTCCGCTGCTGTTTGACCCTCCCGGAATTTGAAGTAGTCCTTCGAGAGGCTCGTAACAGCCTTCTTTGCCTCCAGCGGTGGACTTCTTGCTGTTGGGAATCATCCATTTAGCAAACATTCAGCTTTCTGAGATTATATGTCAGCATTGTACCAAAGGAATCTGTGCTCATATGAAGAAGGATATGAAGAAGGTTGTGCTTCAAAACCCACTGACCCACTCAGACAGAAAAGGACCGCTGGGCGAATCACATCTTACAGGTCGATCTTAAATATCATCAATGTTGCATCTACCGTACATTTGCATATGTTCATTTAGAAGAAGAGAAAAAGTGTGCAGATACTTTAGTCCTGTTCATTTAGACAACCATTTATAAAGCCGTGTATTTATTTTTACTTCACTTCAGGGTAGGTACCTTGCTCAAGGGTACCACAGCAGGGGGTAGGATTCAAACTTGGGTCCTTTGAAGACAAGATGGCAATTGTACACACTTCCCTACCTGTTTCCCCAAATGCGTAAGTTAATAGACTGCAAAACGAAAGTTAACACACAACACACTGTTCCCCTGGTTTCTGAGGCTAATTTGTTCCCGAAAATCCACCTTCAATCGTGGGACGTAGATACCAAAGAAGCTACTCCCATTTCTTTTTCTCATCGATTGTAATCCTTTCCGAGTTCAGTCAAAAATCCTGTATAACGTTTATGACCCTAAAACCAGTTCGAACCATAACCTTATATTATTCAGAAACAATCTTGCATGGCGCCCCCAGGATGAGGTTTTGTGAAGCACTTCTCGCAGTGTTAGATGGAGTTGAAGACGACCGTGGGGATGTTTCTACTAGCAGACACATTTGCACAGAAACAGCAGCAAAAGCCTAATTTTGAACAGCTGACCAGTCAGTTTCAGAAATGGAAAAAAACAGAGCAGAAACTCGGACTGAACAGCAGTTTAGAGCAAACGAATCGTCGCAGCTTTGGTTCTCTTGGTATCCTTCTGCTCTGAAGATGAGACCACGCAAACCTACAGAGACTGCCGGCTGTCTTGTAGACACAAGGTGAAACAATGTCCATTTTTGCCATAGTGGCTCGTCCAGGTGGTTCATTCAGTCAACCTTCCCCTTCTTACCTCTTATAACAGACAGGTAAAACTGAAGGTTGTTTGTTTAAGTCCCACAACTTCTGAGATGATTCTTACATTGAGCGAATATGAGGATGAATTTTGCATGTAAACATAATGGTATTAAGCCGTAAAAAGTGTTCAGTTTTTCTTGGTATCAAAGTGCCGGCTACACAATGGAAAGACCGAGATTGGCTGTTTGTCAAAGACAAGCCGCTATTTCCCGAATGTTTAAATTCTGACACATTAGTTTGTCTAACCAGTGCGGGATTTATTGTTTTAGGATTCTTAAATCCTGATTACTGAGTACTTTTACGGGCAGAAACTACCGGAGGGTTTTGTGCCGCTGGAGTCCATTTGTGAAGCTCATCGTCATTGTGAAGATCAAACTGTTTTACAGGGTTTCTCCATTGCAAACAATTCCAATAGCGTCCAACGTGCGTTTGTTCTCACGCCGCCGGCATCCTGATTTCCGCAGATTATTCGCAAAGTGGCTTTACTGCACGCGTCCGCTAAATCTGTGGCGACCGTCTTTGAAAGGCGATGCAAAACAGTCTGTAGTTTTCCTAATGTGACAAAATGTTCACAAAGAGAGCTGATTGTTCCCGACTGCAGGCTATTGAATCAGTAACCAGTGTCTGTGTTATTTGCGATCTTTGTTTTATCATCTCCAGATTACGCTTAAGGGTTTTGCCGACTGCTCCTTGAGGAACATCTGTAGGAACGTCTGATATAAAATTATCGCTTGCTGTCGTTTTCTGACAGAGCGTCGCACCCCCACCCCCCACCCCCCAAAAAATGATTACTTGTTATAAAAACACGTTCTGCCGACATCAGCGTCAAAAACAAAATTCAATTCCCCAGTTGAAGAGGAGTAGTGGCCTTGGAATGTGAATGTTTTAGATGTTTGTATGTTACGGCTCCAAGCGTCTTCGTCCTGTTGTACAGGTTACCAAGCTGCGGCAGTGGGGGGGGGGGGGGGTCCCGNTGAATGTTTTAGATGTTTGTATGTTACGGCTCCAAGCGTCTTCGTCCTGTTGTACAGGTTACCAAGCTGCGGCAGGGGGGGGGGGGGGGGTCTCGATTTTAATTAAGCAAAGTGGAATTCTTGACATCTAATACGTGGCGTGTAGGTCAAGCTACACAGACCAAGTTTAAAATGCCTGTTTTTAAGTTGAGAATTAGACCCAAGCAGAATCATCGGTTCTCTAAAGTGCCAGATCACGTCTTAAGGGCTGATAATTTGGGGTAATTTCAGGTTTAAATGAGAATAACGTCCACGTTTGTTTGGTAAAAGTCACGAGGTTACTAGTATAAATACTCAAACACTGTTTACATTTACTTCGCTGAGGGTTGAGGGTTGAAAATACCTACCCTCTTGTCTACGGCAGGTTTATAAACTCAGCACAGTGGCATTTATATCCCGTAAGTGATCTGAAAATAAACAGTACAACCAACACACGTTTGCAGTGAACCCCGCGTAGACAGCTTTTATTATCGGGTAATAGCAGTCAACACAGTGATGTAAACACGCAACAAACATTATTCCAATAAAATTGCAACATCCAAATTGATGTAAATATGTGCAGAAACTTATTTGTGCTTAGCACAAGGCAACATGGGAGATGTGCGTCCTACTTCCTATTGTATTAGTAATGTGAACCAGTGAGAGACACTGATTGATGTGCACGGCACGGTCGTTCTGATCCGGTGGGATCCGTCCGCGGTCCTGGTAAACAACGAACCCACAAGTTCTTCCGCAGTCTAAATGGAATGTCATAAGTGAAATAACATGTTCGCTGCTGCTGTTGTTATTTTTTATTCATTCATTTGGCATTTTTCTCTAGTGCAACTTACATTGCAAAGCTGCTTGCAGTGATTTACCCATTTATATAACCTGGTTATTTTTGCTGAAGCCATTCAAGGTAGGGGCCTTGTTCAAGGGCAACACAGTGGTAGGAGGATTTGAACCTGTGTTTGTTGAGTTCTTCTAGAATTATTGTATAACTGTCACTCTTAACTCAGTTATTTAAATCAAATGGTCTTAATAACTTCAAAACTGTTATGCTAGAACAAATGAAGCCACACAATGAAATTTAAATTATCTACTCTTTTATATTGAAAAACAAGCTGTTAACAGGACCATCCATTAAACTACTTTTATTTCCAAAATCCCAGCTTTTCTATTTTTCTTCACTTGATTTACATATTGAAAGGCAGCAGCAGTATTTAATCTTATAAAAATTGCATGTTTTTCGGCAGTTGACTTGTAAAGTTAGTCCCATGAAGTAATATGAACAATCTAATTTGAAATTTGAAAGAAATTGTTAAAATCCATTTTTGGGCTGTTTCTGGTGTGTCAAAGGCCTTTTCTCAAATTTCTCCTAACATGTTTGTTCTGCAGTGTCCTGATGTTTGATATATCCCTTCAAATATGCAGCTTCTACAGATTTGTGCTGAAATAGCATTGAAGTTCTGAAGTGTAGATTAAGGCTTTGCCTGCACAGAATGTAAGTTCTGGTCTTACTTTAGAAGTGAACAAAAGACCACATCACAGTATTACATTCAGTTATTTTTGGCTAAACTTTACATAGATTTTAAACACTTGAGTTCATGTTAGACAATGTTCTGCTTTTAATCAGAGTTGGGAAAGCAAAGGGGTGTTTAAATGTTAAACCCTAGCTTTATAGCACTGGCAAAACTGATGGAAAACCACAGACTCGGGAGGCCTCTGAGTTTCCTCAAAGTTAAAAGCCGCCCAACAGGATCAGGGCTGAAATTAACATTTCCCTTACGATCAAGCTTTGAGAAAATGAAACGGATGCAAAACGTACCGCTGCTCCTTACATCTCATCCGTGCACAAGCTCACCTTTCCATCAGTCACTTCTGTCCTGCTGCCTGAGCCCCGTCTGACCTGGTCTGTGGGTCTGTTTCCCAGTCACTGTCACTTCTACTGCATCTCGAGCCGCAGGAATCTGTGCACACAAGTCAGACGCCTCCTACTCAGCCCGAATGTCAGCTGTGAAGCTGCAAGTGAGGAGTTCCACTTGGCTCTCATCTTCACTGCTGTTTTTTTAATAAAGTCAATAAAATACTTAACAGCAGACATTGCAGTGGGAAAAAAATTGATCCTACGACACCTTTTAGAATTTTCCGGGGGACGGATGTTGTATCACATGTTGGAGCTGTCGTAGATGTCCACGCTTCAGAAAGAGAAGATCCGCGTGATAAACACGGATAGGAATAGACTGAAAACAAATGTTTCGACTCGTGTAGCGTGGCCCCGATATTCGGTAACTAATATAAGACGGTCCCTTCTGTCAAAGTTTGAGGAGAATCTGGTAGCGACTGATCTGGAAATCCAACAGCAAATCCTGGCAGTGGCAGAAGAACTACTCTTTGTCTCTGAGAGCCTCGACATTCATTAGAACATCTAAGATGTCAAACTTAATCTGCATGCAAATCTAGGTGGCGGCTGGCAAAGACCTGTGACTCTCCAGTAAGGGCCATGGAGCTACTCTCACTGCTTCATGCTTTTCAAATTCCTCACCGTTACTTTGATGCAAATCCAGCACAGGAAAATAATGCAGCTTAAAATGCAACACCCAGCATTCCAGGATTAACCGCTGTTACTTCTGTTGAATTTACGGTCCGTTATTTCACGTTAAACCCAGAACGCAACTCATTCCATCCCCAAGTGGGGATATTGCGATTTACCAGTTTCACGATTAACTGCGATTAAAAATCTCGCCGTTCCCAAGCTTCCGAAAGCCTCGTGTGCGACGTTGCCCACCCAAGAAAGCAGCAGCGTGGGAGCATTTCGGAATATCTAAAAAAATGACTGTAAGCAGTAGAAGTATCCAATTTGGAAAACATGCCGGAAAAAAAATGTGGCCACAAACGTGTCTAATCTTTGTCCGGCATCTCCAGGATCACGTCCGTCCCTCCGTACGCAAGCCAAGAAAATAAACTAGCTAATGTTATACTAGTTAGCTTAAGCTGCCTGGAGAGGCGCACAGTGGAGAAGCTTTTCCGTTACCTCTGCTTTCATTCAGCTTCGAACCTCAATCACTTATAAACATACTTTCCTACAATCGGGGCTCCGCACCCATCCGTCCACTGGCCCTTGTGAGGACACACCTTCTACTTGAGCGCGAGCGAGGAGAGGGACGCGCTTTTCTCACGTCGTGCTCCCAAAGTTCATGTCGCATTTTATCCAGGCTGCATAATTACAGCTAATGTATCAACACAACTGGCTGTACTTTCATCCTTTCCCATCATCTACTGTATAATTTAGGTGAATTTTTCACATCTTTACCTTCTGAAGTAGAAGCTCTCATTCAATCTGCACCACATTCATCCGTGTTTCACGTAACTATACTGATGATATTTCATCCATCCGTCTGCATTAACCGCTGATCCTGAGGAGGGCCGTAATGCTCCAGAGCCTGTCTCTGCAGGGGGTAACTAGGCTGTGAAACAGCCCCTGGATGGGACACGTGGTGATATTTTTGCTAATTAAATAAATGTTATAAAATTTTTGAGCAACCTGTCCAACAGACAAGGTGCCTCAGCAAGTAGTGCTGCCACCTCACATTACCAAGGCTGTTCGGGCATGGGTCTGAAACCAGATCAGTCTGTGGAGTTTGGACACCCCTCCCCCATGTCTGTGTGGGTGTCCTCCCACGGTCCAAAGATGTGTTTCAGGTTAACTGGTTACTCTAAACTGTGGGGGGGGGGGGTGCCCCTGTGATGGCCTGGCATCCCATCCAGAGTGGAGTTCACCAACTCAGTGGCGCGTGATCCTGAGATACGCTTTCCATAACTGCGACCCTCTCTAGGATGCAATGATAATGGATGGATGGAAGTCGAATGAACCATCAAGACTTAGCTTTTGAAATTCTCAGCCTTAGTCCTGGTCCCTGGTTCTCCTAGGATGACCTAAAAATTGACTTTGTACAGAGGGTGACTTTAATTTACAGACTGATTCCTGTTCAAAGCCAGAAGGATTTCTATAGTCACTGTAAATATTTGACTGCCCCCCAAAAACCTCTGAACATACGTCATAACAAACGTCCACATTGTTAATGCCACCGTGCTAATGTCACTCTTTTAATAATATGTGGGCTAAATATGTATTTCCAGCTCCCCTTTTCTCTTATTTTGGTAAACATCTCTTTAGCCCTCAGGCACATCATTAATAATGTGTCCTTCATGCCCTCCTCAGGTTAATGTTCTCCTCTGGGATGGAACTTGCATGCAATAGATTGTTTTGTTGCATTATGAACCCAAACAAGATCATTATTTCTCTTCTTTGTCCAAACAGGCATTCTTCACGGCTTCATTAAGCAGAAGATGATGCCTCAAATGCTGGAATCATTTCTAGGGTAAAATTTAGTTGTAAAAACTGCAGCTGTAAATAATTTGAACATCATCACTGTAGAGAGGAGGTTCTCTGATAAATAGTGTCGTATTGTTTTAAGCAGAAACCTTTTTCTGGGGGGGAGTTGGAAGTATTAGGCTGATGGTGCATTTGGGCAGATGCTTGCTGTACTTGTGCTTGGAGTTTGTACCTGTTGTCAAACTATTTTTTTCACCACCACCCCGCCTGGATTCTGGGATTCTGACCCCCCTCTTGGATTCCAAATCAGTGCAAAGTTGATGTTGACAAGCAGTTAAGGATAAGGATGGATGGATGGATGGATGGATGAGCGCTGAGCAGGACCAGGAGTTTGGTCTGATACTTCAGAAAATATGTCTTTACAAACTACCGTTCATGAGATAGATGGACTAGACTGGTTGTGCATTCAGGTGGATGCTCTTGGTGTACTTTCTCTCTGGTTTTCCACTTCCGTGGATCTTGAGGGACGTTAAGTCCCCCCAAAATTTCATGTTCTAAGGTTTGATCTAATCCATCTCTTCCAAAATTTTGTCTCCATAAACTCCAGTTCAATAAACATGCAGCTTCCTTTAACACTAAACATTTTCCTTGTGCTTCTCATTTTTTTTCAGTTTGGCTCTTAAATAATTCACTTTATCTAAGTTATTGGCTACAACTTGGGAAATCTTGTCAGCTGCGAATTCTGAGTTGGAAAAAAAAAAGTTGACAGTCATATTTTGAACATGAAAGCGACTGTGTGTCTTCTGACAATTTATAGTTTCTTCTTGGTTAGTTACTGAATGAAAAACATGAATAATAAATGACCGTGTAATTGGACCAAACCCCCAACAATTAACAAAGATTAATTTATGGATTTCATGCAGTAGATGAGCCAGCTTTGTTTGAAGTGACATCATGACTAATAAAGACCACCAATGATCAATCTGGTTGAAAGAAGCGGTTATTAACGCAAATGCACTTCCGAAAATTACGACATTCCTTTTGGTCTTATATCAGCGTTTTATAACAGCTTAAACCCAACTAACTAGGAGACTGGTTGTCAGCAGAAGTCAGAAGCAGGCAGGCCGATGCTTTCTGCAGTACCTCGGAAACCGATACGCATAATGAATGGTGTGAATTCCATCGTACCCCTTGCAGTGATTTTCCCTGAGCAAAGATGATATGTACAGCACAAGCGTTACACTTTCTAGCACTATTCATTTCTTAATTTAATCCAACGTATCTTCAGCTCGTCTTGAAGCGCGCGGCAGCTTCAGATGTGACTTCAGGTGAATGGCCGCCAGCGTAAAGACCAGCTTCTGCTTTCGCCGTGTGTCATTCGGTGTGCTGCAGTGATGTAAGTAATAATAGTATAAATCTACCAAAATGCAGCATCTCCCACATACCGTGAAATCGGTAGAATAGCTAAGGGTGGGACAATATCAGTTTTGATAAAACAAGAAAGGTTTTATGCTTCACACATAATTACGGTACAACTTTTCATATGTTCAACCTCATCTATCTTAAACTTGACCAAAGAGAATCTAAGCAGCCCCCAGCAACGATGCAGAAAGCTTAAGCTCTACATGCTTTTTATACGTCGTTCCAAACTGACGTAGATTTGTGTGAGATATACACATTCCCTCAGCGGCCCAGGAGTTTGAGGGTAAAGCAGAGTATTCTTGCTGTTCCTGCTCTTCTGGATTGAGACTGAAGAGCCAGTGAAACTACCTTGGTTCCTCCTTCGATTCTCAAGCCTCTCTCAAGCTCCAGGTTCTTATATTCCTTCTTCCTGATGTTTCACTTGGAATCACCACTGCTGTTTCCTGCTCTTTATCTACTTCCACTATCATTTGTGCTGGTCAGCTGTTAGTTTATCTGTCTGGATGTGCAAATCCCATTTAGAGGTGTTCCTGTGTATGACCCATGGTTGTGCCTCATACTATACACTTCTGTGGTCTTGCTTGTTATGGTACACTTCTACTTTGAACTCTTGTACTTCCCCAGTTTACAGCTTACAACTTAGTGGCTCAATATGATCTAAGGAGTTTTTAGCTGAGTATGTTCTTATTGTTTCTTTCCACCTCATGGTTATGTGATTGGATTTCATGTGCTGCCTTATGGTAGTTCAACTCCCTCTGTTACCCATGTGTAGAACAGCAGGAGGGGTATCACCTATGCAAGTGTCTTTGAGGTGGTTGGTGTAGTAGACATTTCCATATCTGTCAGACTGTCCCCAAGTAAAGCCTAAATCCATGTGTGATGCTACAGTTAATTCCCTTATTGAGAATTGAACCCCAGGTTCCTACATGGTAAGCAAGGATTTTATCTACTATACTACCACATCTGCTAACATGCTGACTGGTAGCTCGAAACCCCAAGTCTAGGAAGGCTAGTTATATATGTGTGATTGGATACCTGGTGGTATATCTGGTGGAACACTGGAGGCACTCTTATTGAACCTGACAAGCAATCAAACCCCAGTTTTGCGGATGGTAGGTAGCAGTGCAGCCAGATAGATACCAAGCTACCACCTAGTGTGGCCTGCAGTATGGTAGTATAGTGGATAGCACTATTGCCCATCCTGTAGGAAACTGGGGTTTGACTCCTGGTCCAGGACTACATCAGTATTCAATAAGAGTGATTCAAAGTGAATCACATTGCGTTACACTCCAGTCAGCCAAGAACAGATAGTGGAGGTCACGGTGGGCACTGGCTCACCGAAACTGGACAGTTGAAGAACGGAAAAACGTCACCTGGTCTGATGAATCTCGATTTCTCCTGTAACACGCAGATCAAGTCAGAATTTGGCATAAACAGTATGGAATCATGAACCCAATCTGTCGTGTGTCAACAGTTCAGGCTGGCGGTGGTGGTGTGATGGTGTGGGGAATGTTCTCTTGGCTCACACCGGGCCCCCTAATACCAGTCGAGCAGCATCTGAAGGCCACAGCCACAAACTCACAATGATTTCAGCGAACTTCTATACATATATAGACGTTCCTATAATATACAACCCTACAATAAATATTTGTAGGTACATTATATTCAGGATATGCATTTTAGGTAAGGGTTTAGTTGATTTAATATCTGTATGCTGCAATGCAAACTGATTATTTCTATTTGTACATATTTTTATCATTCACATTATCTTGAAATTTCCTTCCAATAACCGCACCGTGTTGTTTGGTTTCCAGCTACTTGGGTGTGGTAGTTTGCATGTTCTCCTCGTATCTGCATGGGTTTCCTCCCACAGTCCAAACACATGCATTTGAGGTGAACGGGTCACAATAAACTACCTCATAGTGTGTGTGGGAGGGAGGGGTGCGTGTCTATGGTGTCACAGCACACTGGAATAAAGCAAGAAGTCAATTTCCACGCAAAGAAAAGATTAAGGTCTCAGTTCGGTGAGATCAATGACAGAATTTCTGTTTGCTTCTCCTAATTTGCCAATTTCTGCGATGCTCAATGGCGGACACACCCAGGCTGCCTAATGTGGACAAATGTATGCAAAATATAATAACCCTGTTCTGGGCTGAATTGTTTTATTTTAACTGCAAAGCAGTAACTTTTTCCAGGAGGAAAAACAAATATATTTTGTGCCGAGCTACGTGTCTGCAGGTTGACAGCGCTGACAAGATGCCGGGGACAAAACGAGTGGTTCATATAAGCTGTATCTTTGGATTTATTTCTGGTGTCTGATATAAAAGTGCTGAATGCGGAAACTGTCAAAAAAATCAGTCTTGGTTCAAAAAGGGAATTACCATACTTAACAGTTTTTCAGCTGCGTTACAAGGTTCTGATGGCAGCCATACAGAGGCGCCCTGTACTCTCTACGTGTGATGAGACACCAGGGGGGCCTGTTGTCAGTAAGCCCCGTCTCCAGAGAGCCCTTCTGTGTCGCTTTGAAATGCTGATCCCCGCATGGTGTTGTGTGTATTTCACTGTTTTTGTGCATATTTACGTGTTGGTTTAAAAAAGAGGGGCTTGGGGAGGAGGCCATCCTCCAGAACTGACCCTAACTTCTACAACTGGATTAATGTGGTCTATCGGAGTGTGTGGCACAGGGCCTTGTCTCCAATGTGTAACGTCTCAAGTCTGGGGTGATTGAATGAATGAATGGATGAATGAATGAAACTACTAAGAACAGAGCCAGAACGAGTACCCCGGTACGTAGGCCCCATTCCAAGTACTGTGGGAAGCAACTTCTTTGATATTCTTTGACCATAACTTGCTAATAAACATGTTGTGTGTAAATGTTTAATATGTTCCTAATAATATCACTCATCCCTGCGGGGGGGGGGGGTCTGAGGAAAATCTGAAGACTGGCAGGACGGAGGTATCGATGGCTCTAGTCATAGCTGTAAGTTACAGTTGCGTACGGCCAAATCCGCAGCCCGTGACGTTTGCGTGTCCCTAGTTTCCTCTGAGTTCCCCTGTGGGAAAGCAGGTCCCCTGAGAAGGCACGACTGGCGTGGGCGGCACCGCAGTCGACGCCAGCCGCCTGCCCCCGAAAGCACAGAGCTTATTGCTCTAAATCTGCTTGAATGGCGTTAGGACTTCCAAATCCAAAAAGGCAGAGGGGCAAAGGGGATAAAGGGAAAGGGGCGGCGTGGTCCCCGTCCACACTGTCAGATGAAGAGCGCTGGCGCCGGTCCATCCAGCGTGAAGCGTCAGGCCGACTGAATCGGAGCCCGGAAAACTTGTTTAGGGTTCTGTTAGCGCCGGGAAAGGAGGGAGCAAACCCTGCGAGAGGAACTGGGGCGTCCAGGGTTTTTTGGAAACCTGTTTTAACCACGACGCCACGTCAACTGCGGCAGACTTCTCAGTTTTTGCTGTCCTTCAGCAACTCAGAACAATTTTCAATACAACCTACAATAGAACCGTGTTTCTGGGTGGAAATAAAGGCCAAGGAAGTGCAATTTTCTCCGTTTTTTTCCGTTTGCTCTGCATCTGGTCATAAGTAACTTCCTGACCGCAGCCTTTGCTGTCAAATGATCAACAGCTTTCAAGGTCCCTGCAATTCGGGAACTTTGGTACCATTAAAAGCATACTCTCTTTATGGCTAACTGAAAGGAGGTCTGGTGATCTTAAATGCGTGGGCGCTGCTGTTCCAACCAAGTTGTCGTCCACTTACGCCGAAAGCTGGACTCGAACAGGCCGGATTTCAGACCTCCAACGCAACAATTCCGTTGTTTTCTCTCCGATAAGATGATTCAAATGCAAAGAACAGTTGAAAATTTCACCAGATCAGGCAGAACCAGCTTGGTGTGTGTGTGTGTGTGGATTAAGTCAAGGTAACAAATCTCTGCGTGGAACTTGGATGAATTCAGTCGTCCATCTTTAAGCTACTTGTTATTTGCCAAAAATTGCACAGCTTACATGTTTAGCACATACAGTACCGTTTCTTAATACGCAATTCATCGTATAAGAATATATGTACAACACGCCTATTTCGTGGAAGTCGCGAATTCAGCATTTGTCGTTCGAAGCTGAATTTTTCCCGAACGAGCCCCCGCGCGCCGTTTACGTCACCGCATCCGCGAGTGCGTTTCAAGATGGATCCCGTGCGGCGCGTTGAACTGCGCGGTGTGTTAAATGCGTTAAACGGCGTGTTTATTGCGTCGTCACGCTGTAGTCACGTTCTCGGGCGCCACAACACGGTGGGTCCCTGGAAAGAACGGCGCCCGCTGGAACCGGAGCACTTTCTCGTGACGCGGGGCTGACCCGCGCTTCCCGCGCGGCCCCTCCTCCCGGCCGCGTCAGATCCACGTGCTCGGCTCCGGTCTGGGGTCCGGGGTCTGGGGTCCTTCCCCTCAGTTACACATCGGAAGAGCCGGGGAATCGTAGCTTGTTGAGATCCCATATCTGTAAAACAGCTTCGCTTTTGCCAGTTTTTAATAGGTTCACATACTCATATTTGGGGGTTTATTATGTACAATAAATGTTAGATAATACGGTGTACTGTGTGAATTGAGGATGTCGGACTTTTCACGGTGTGCCGGAATGTCATTTTCTTTGTTAAACGGTTACCGTTAAATATTTTAATGGCGCTGACTGAAATAATGGACTTGCGGCACATTCCAAAAGGAATAAGACGTTTCAAGACGCTTAAAATGTCTGAAATCCTCTGGAAATAAGCGCTCATTTTGGAAATCACAACTGACAGGACCAAAGGAAAACAGTTTTGGATAAATGTATGTAAGTTTGTGATTTATGTGTCCCGCTTCCTTGGGCCGCCCTTCAAAACTCCAGACTCGGATAGTCATTTTTCATCCCGCTGGTCCAGTTCTCTCTCAACACCTGTACCTGTTCTCAGAAATACTTACCAGATTAACGTGAGAAAATAAAGTTAAACCTCCGTTGGCCGAAAGACCAAAATAAGTCAGAACAAATTATTACAGCTAATAATGTCGGTCCAGCTCTCAAGCGGCTCATCGCTTTGTTATTTCAATTAAAATCGGAATCACAAACGCAGAATTCAGAACGAATTCTATTAAATATGTATAATATATTCTAATGTAATGAATTACATATTAAGCAATGACACCGCCTCTGCTATGCATGTGTGCTGTATGCTGGCAGTGGCACCAACTGGTTTTACTTTTATCCTTTACATTTTGAAAGTAAACACCACAGTCTATACGCTCAAGAAATGTAAATCTATAAATGTGAATATCAGGACCTTTCTAAGGCCTCGTACATTTTGTTATTTAGACACGCAGCTTCCAAACATAGTCAGTGAGGCAGCAATATGTATGTTTTTCAGGGCCAACTGTCCACTTTTCTCTTTCGTATTATTTCAGCAGCGCGGGGTTCGCTTTAACCTTTTTTTTTGTATTAATTCTTTTTCTGTGTTGTGATTGTTCCTGCAGAGGTTGTTCAGCTCACTCTTCCTGAAGACAAGAGGGTGAGCATCTCCACAGTCACTGTAGGCCTCAGCACAGTTCTGTCCTGCGCCATTCAAGGGACGCTGCGGCCACCAATCATGTGGAAGAGAAACGGAATTGTTCTCAACTTCCTGGACCTAGATGACATTAACGTAAGTCCTGGGAGAAAGGTTCTTATCTGTCGTCCGCTTCCCAGTGAAGCCTTTTATCATCTTTTTTCAGTGGAACAAATGAAGACACTGAAGACTTGACGTTTTCCTCATGTTTCTCATCTGAGGCGTTTGAAAAGAAAATATTAAACCAGTCGGAGCTGATTTTAAGAAATGCCCAGTTAAAGCTGTTTAACTGGATATACAGTCCTGTGCAAAAGTCTTAGGTGCCTGTGGGAAAAATGCTATAAAGCGAGGATGGTTCCAGAAATAGTGCCATGAATACTTATTAACCAATAAACCTTCTAAAAAGTGCAGTAGACAAAAAAAATCTCAGTCAGAACAATATTTGGTGGGACCACCCTTTGCCTTTAAAACACCATCAGTTCTCTTATGCAAACTTGCATGCAGTTTAAGGTAGAGGTTGGCAGGTTCTTCCAAACGTTTTGAGGAACACAGTTCTTCTGCACACTTTGACTGTCTCTGCATGTCCTCCCAGACTGACTCGATCATGTTGAGATGAGGGCTCTGTGGGGACCAGACCATCTGTTGCTGAAGATAGTTGTGTATGACTGAGATTGGGGGTTTGAGGTCATTCTCAGGCTGCACAATGAATCTGGGACCAATGAGAAACCTCCCTGATGGTACATAAGAATCTACCTGTACTTCTCAACACACATTCAAGTTGCACGCCTAACACTTTTGCACCGTACTGTAATCCGTCGGCTGAACTCACACACTGGCTGGAACTGGATGCTTCCGTGAAAATCAGTGCAGAAGTGTTGGATTGTGTTCCGATTTGTTCTTTTTATTAAACGCTCTTTCCTTGTATGGTAAAGCGAACAGCGTCATGGTAGGAAACCAGCGGATTTCAGAAGACCGCAGACCATGTGAAAAGTGACAGATGAACGGGCTGGAGCTAATGAACTGTGGCCGGCTGGAGTTTTGCTCACTTGCGTGGCTGACAGCTCCGGCTCTGTTTACCGTGCAGCTCATTAATTCCGTCTAATTGCATGTTAATGAAAAGCGTTGTTGGATGTTGTCGCCACAGCCTGGTAAATGATGACACGTGTGTAAACAAGAGTGTTGGCAAGGAAGAACCCAGTAAAAGACTCGCACGCCGCTCCGATACCGGAAAGCGTTTGGCAGCGTGGTCTTTAAGGACGTCGGCTTGTAAAAAAAAAAAAAACCCTCCTACGGTCCTGTTTATGACAGTAACTGCAAAACAGTTCAGCTGTACTGTACAGCTCATGTATTTCTGCCAAATACTGTTTTACCAGCTGAACTTGGGATTTGCTTGAAGACTGTGTAAGAAGATGTAATTCTAAGTCTCTTTGGATGAAACCAAAAGCTAAACTAGAAACAACATTTCTGTGCTATTGATGTATTGGAGAACAGGCTGATTTTTTTGGAGACTCCTTCTTTATTCCTTCTGCAATACCAGTGTTCTGTGTAATATTCATATATTTGCGGACAGGTGTTTTATGCGTTTTAAACGTCTCCTCCTTTCGGGATTTAATTACAGTTTCTCCAGGGAACCTCAATAAAAATGGGCAAACTAAGTCATCGAATAGGTCAGTTACACCTAATGCGCCGTTCCGGCAGCGGCAGCTTTCTCATAGGTGTTTTTTATTTTTCCAAACCATTCCGTCCTTGCATTTTTTTGTCAGCCGGATAATCCTGGTCAGGGTCGCGACAACCGCGACAGATATCGAATCGAAGGATGCCAGGCTATATGAAACAACCCCCGGCGGGGACACCGGTCCAGGCCGTCACAGCGTGTATTTCCCAAAATACGAGAGCGAGAAGAATTTGTTCCACTGGTTTCGTTACACCTGGACTGAGGGCCCAGATCCAGAGGCAGAGAAAGTTCCATTAGCAATGCATTTAAAGACAGTTGTTACACGAAGCACGTGCTACATAACTGGCCTTTTGTTCATTCTTTTAGAGGTTTCCATTGAAAATCCATTAGGCTGTTCGCTAAACCACGGGTTACCATCCTTTTTACTACGTTACAGGACACAGAACGACGTTTGATGTTTGAAGAGGGATTTTTGTAGAGACCCAAAGTGGAGCTGAGGGATAGACTGTGGAGTAACTTAAAAACACATTAATGTTTCGTTTAACTAATGATGGTTTAGGTTTATCCAAATCTGAAGCAGAGTAGATGCTTAAATATATAGTGGGAAAAATGTCAAAATGCATTTGTATTTCTGTCGAGATCTATCTATCCATTGTATAAGTACACGGCTGGTGTGTGTTGTGCGCTTAGTGAATAGATGGTTTTTGTATTTCATTCCAGTTTTATTTCAATTGCTCGATTTCTCTCCGTCGGCCAGAAGGTCCTCTGTGCTGCAGATGCTCCACGGTAACGGTGACCTGGAAAGAGAGATAGACCCCGATTTCTCTCGTGTGCATCGATTCGCGCGGCCCTTGTGTGGAGGGGCATCGCATACGCAGCCCATTCCCATGTATTTAGACAAAATCTCCCTGCTTAATCCTCTTAAACCCTTGCTGAAACCCCGGGTGAGTTGTGCATCCCGGAAAAACAACAACTTGCCTCATTAATCATGCTAATGCATGTTTTATTTTTACCTCTTCCTATATATCAAAATGAGTGAGCCGGGCAATATGTCCCATGCACCCCCGCTGGAGGGGTCACACGGATACGCGGTGATTCATTGGCTATTCGTCGCGCAACTAACCGAAACCTTTGATCTTCATTTAGGACTTTGGCGACGACGGCTCCCTCTACATCACCAAGGTGACAACCATCCACATGGGAAACTACAGCTGCCATGCCTACGGATACGAGGAGCTCTTTCAGATCCATGTGCTGCAGGTGAATGGTTAGTAATGGCATACGTGGGAAGACAAAATATTCATTTTTGTAGAAACCATGCAGAATTACACTCGCACTGGCATCCGGTACATTGTTACAGAAGACAAGCTGTGGGATGTTTGCCCTGCAAAGAATGGCACTGAGTTACAACTATAGCGCGGCTGATCGCACCCCCTACGCTACGCCGCCTGCTTTACTACATTAAACACCCACTGGCCAGGAATGTATAAGACTGTCCACATAAAAACGCCGCTCAAAGAAAAGAATGAGAATAAGGCTTTGAAAAGCTGCAAATTTCCTCGTCACAGAAGACCGCCATATGCATATGTATATATAGCCATCCAGATTTAATGCTTTGCAATTGCGCTCCTTTGTCTGATAAATGAAACAAAAAAGGCCAGAAAGTATTTTCAATTAAAAGCTACAATAGGCCTGGCCCGTGTCTATTGTCAGGTGGGATGTAGAATGATGGGGAAACAATGCAGCTGCCCCGGATAGACCTTTGAGCTGCGCTGTGAAGCAGATGTTTTCAGGCTTAAGAAGCACATTATCGTACTAAACAATTACCAGACCTTTGTGTTTTTCTCCCGTTGCCTGCGACTAATGTGGAATTTTGCTACAGACACGACGTTGCGGAAAAAATGAACATTAGACAGCTGTCCCTTTGCTCACTGTTTGGTTTTCTTTCGCCCTTCGTTGTTAGCAGCTTCCAGTGCGTCGATAGTCGTTTCAATTCACATATTTTTTGGCACAAACCTGTAGAAAAGAGGCTCTCTGACTCCACAAATCTCCCACCCCTCTTCCTCCTCCTCCTCCTCCCCCCACCAACCCATTTCCACCTGCGTACCCAGTGCCCCCGGTGATCCTGGTGTATCCCGAGACTCAGGCACAAGAGCCTGGTGTGGCTGCCAGCTTGCACTGCTATGCTGACGGCATCCCCAACCCCACCATAGTTTGGCTGAAGAATGGCATGGATCTGCAGCCCCGGCTGTCAAAGCAGCTCTCCCTCATAGGTAAGATCCACCTCCTCCATCTCTCCTGGCAGCTCAACACCTACATGCAGGATCAGTGTTTCTTGCCTGTTGTTCTTCAAGGCGAGGCTGCAAGGGAGTAAAGGTGCTTCTCAGGCCAGTGGGTTCCACATATCTCTACGTTGAAGGTCACTTTTCAGCTGTTCAGGGGTTCTTCAGCTTCACGTCACTTCCTTTGCTATCGTGATAGTCTCCGGTTTAAAAGCGAGTCTGCATTTCAGGGAAAAACCATTATTGTTGTCATTCATTGTCAGATTGTTGTTGTTGCAAAGCTAGAAATCAGCAAAAAAACATATTATAGCCACGATACTATGCAGCTTTCAGGAACAAACTGTTTTTTTCCCGGGCTTTTCCTTTAAACCCCTGAGTGGAGATGTTTGTAATGTACGCACTGAAATACATACGTTTTCATTTTAAACCTTTGTTTTGTTTTTTTTCCCTTCTTCTTCTCACATGAGACAGTACAGATACACGGCACAATGTGCTGTAGATAAGAAACCTATGTGGGGTTTTTAATTGGAATTTTGTTTTTCCCCGCTAGGTTAGCACTAACTGTAAAGTGATGCTATTTATTTCCTTTTTCTCTGAGGATATTTGTATGTGACAGAAACTGCTCTGAATACATGAATATTTATCGGGCACCCTGGCAGTGGCAGTCGCCAATCGTTCCCGAAGCCTTGGAAGACTCTGCGTTTGTCTCACCTGGTTTTGTCGGGTTACCTTTCATTTTGCGATTTTGAGTACCGTTGTTTTTGAAGCTGTTTATGAAAGGAGTTTCTGCACGCCGCACGGCACGACGCAAGCAGACAGCGAGAGCAATGTTACGGAGATGCCTTTTCTGAGGGTTTTCTTCAGTTATGTCTAAATGAGCAGAACTACACTGTACTGAAGGCACCGGGCATCAAGCATCTTCCGTGAGGTTCGGTCCTCATTAAAATACTTAGCAGAACCTAATGTTCTTTCCACTGGCTTTCACTGAACAGTCATAACTCTCCTCTATGTCTCACATATTGAATACATTTATTTTATAATATTGGATGCACCATTTGGTGTATGGTTAGTATGTACAGAAAGGGAATTGTTCCCGTCTGTTACATTCATATTTCCCGTTTAAATGAGTTACGTGTAAAAAGGCATTTAAAGCGAATTGTGTTTCGTGGTGAAAAACCAACGCGATGAGTCCGTGCTTCTTCTGCAGCTGCCTGGCTGTATAAAAGCATCGCCTCGATGTTATGTTTACCACGCACGATTTTGCATTCCAGTCGAGGGCGAGCTCGTACCGTCACTTGGCTCTTATCGCTCTAAAATCGTTTTTATAAATCATGACATTTCCTCAATACCCATTTTCCATCCGAGCATTTTTTTTTTTGTTTTAACTGGGGTTGTTTTTGCGCAGATTTATTTGAATTCGCTTTGCATTTGCGAAGAGAAATGCCGATATGCACAGTATCTGTGTCTAAGTTGAGCGGCACTGCTGTACAGTGCAGGGCAAGAAGAAGAAGAAGAAACCATCCAGCAGGGTTGTCAGCCTACAGTTTGGGGTAGGGGGAGGCGATTCAGGACAGGACTGCAGTGTAAGGCAGCGCACGACGTGGAGAAAAAGTAGAACCAGGTCAGTGAGCGTGGACTGTGGGGGATCTTTGAAAAAAGGCGTGGAATCGTCTCGTATGATTCCATCTCTTTCAAACGGGATGCGAGAGGAAGACGGCATGGTGTTTAAAGGAGAAGCCGGGGCAAAGCGTATCTGTTCGAGTTGAGGTTTGAGTCCTGCTGCACTTCCCACAATGCAACATTTTGGAGAGTTCCACCTAGTGCATCACTTCCACCTGTTACATCACCTGTCCAGGTTCCTTATTCGGTTCTCCAGTTTTTTAGCTACCGAGTGAAATCGCAGCTGTCTCTTTCATAATTTATTTTGTTCCTTGTTATTATTTGCTGTTATTATTTTGTTGGTGTACCTGTACATTTTGCTGATGCATTCCTTTGGCTGCTGTGCGAATTAATTTCCCCACAGGGATTTATTAAGAACCAAACTCACCTAAAATACTGTCCGTCAGTACAGCAGAGCGGATAGAAGACAAATAAAGTGCACCTTTTGCAGCATCTACACTGACTGGTCTCCGCATTTCTCCAAGTTCTTAAGTTAAATTAGGTTTTGTCAGGAACAGGCAGAGATGGGAATTGTGTGAACCCAGGTGCGGGGCTTTATTCACGAGTGTAGCTAGTGCCAAAGGAGGGTAATGGTGCAGTAGTGGACACTTGGACTTGGAGACGTGAGAACTAAAAGAGTGTGGGGACTTGGCGACGGGAGAATGAGGAGCGGGAACTCGGGGCAGAAGGAGGGACGCAGGAAAGAATATTCTCTAGGCATCCGTTTACTCTCAACCACTGACACGGTATGAACTGGTCAAGAACCCAGAGCCAGACTGCTGCCAGCTTCTCCCTTTTAAAAGCAGGTTGCCATATTACTGTACTGAATAAGTGAAAAACCGGGTTTGGGTGTGCAGAGCTGTGTGACATTCGGGGCTAGACATAAGTCACTGTTCGGGCCGCACTGACAGCATAATATGATAAGTTACAGCTGCTCCAACCTCAAAAACCAATGCCACGTAATATCAAGTTAAACCATATGTATATAGTTACATATATTTGCTATACGTGAATAGCAACCACAGCATAAGAACAGCTGGTCTCTGGACGGAAAAAGAGTTTGCATTGTCAAGGGCTTAAAATGATCCTTAATAACCATTTCAATACAACACAATAATAGCAAGTGATCCCTCAGGAGAGAGATTATGCAGGGTCTCCACTTAAAAGCAAAAGAAAGTACTGTATATCAACCAGAAAAAGTGTTTAATAGTTTTGAAAGTGGGATCTGGATTATAACATAACAAGTCCCCTAAAAAAGCTGTTGCCATAAGCAGGTTTTACTGGTTTTAGCTACTTTCTGCGTTACAGTGTGAGCCAACACGCAGGTGTTTATTATACATTTCTGTGGAACTGTTCACCTTACAGGCAATAATTTCCATACTGTAATAGCCTGTATTTCCTTGTGGGACAGTAAGCAGTGAACAGTCACAGATGACAGAAAGAGCAACCACGCAAAATGAGTTTCTTACTTCCTCCAGTAAAAACACATTGAAGATAAAACATAGTATCAATTACTCCCTGTTCCAAAAAAAATGTCACAACCGCCACCGCTTTTCCAACCTCAGCTGGCCTCGGCTGCCCGAGTGACATCATAACTTGTAGCCCTTCAACCAATCAGCATGCAATACAAAGTGTGACAGACTTTTACCTAAACAGATTAAAACAGATTAAAAGATCTCCTTCATTGGGACATGAGGATCCAGCACTTTTTGCACTTTGAACATAGTTTGCGGGTCTGATTTAAACTTAAAGGAGCCTTGCAGAGTCAGGAATGATCAGACAAGAATAAATAGTAATAGTAAAATAATAAAAATAAAAAAAGGGAAATAAATTGATTTATTTATTTTTAACAACCGGTAGCTCCGGGGCCGTGGTTGACCGAACTGTAAGTCCGGTCCTGCTCAAGTTGCACGTGTGGAGGAGGGTGTCGTACATGGCAAGTGTTGTAGATCACTGCTCTCCAGCCACAGTCCACACAGACTGCAGTGTCTTTTGTTTGTTTGTTTGTTTGTTTGTTTGTTTGTTTAATATTTCAACTCATTCCTAATTTACTGAAACCATTACATGGAAGGTCAGTTTCCTCACCTGCTGTTTCATGTGTACATCCCGCAAGAGCGTCGCTCTACAGAACCAGACTGACGGTGCTTTTTTAAAATTGTTTCTCTCAGCCAACGGGTCCGAGCTTCATATCAGAAGCGTGCGCTACGAGGACACAGGAGCCTATACTTGCATTGCCAGAAATGATGTCGGAGTGGACGAGGATATCTCCTCGCTGTTCGTAGAGGACTCTGCCAGAAAAACACGTGAGTGGAAAGAACTTCCTTGCCCTGCAGGTGCAGCTTTCACTACAGATACAGTAACACCCGAGTGGGGGCTCAGGATGTATTCTTTTAAAGTGTAGCGCTAAGCAGGACAGTGCTGAACGGGGTCATTTCACTGTACATCTTATTAGATGGGTGACAATACAAATAGAGGAGATAAATAATGAACCTTTACTGAAAATCTTCTACTCACAATCACATAAATAGATGCTTCTTATTTATCTTTGTCGCTGTATTGTACGTGTCTGTGAGAATATGCCGGGAGACGCTTAAAACACTAAAAAGACAGAAAAAATGCGGTAAAAAGAGGGTATCAGTTGGTCCTGTGCGAGTATTTGTGCACAAAAGGGAAACGTATGCGAGACGGTGTGTCTGAAGGTGGTGGGTAATGCAGAAAAAAGCGCAGATGGTGCTTTCTTTATTCAGAACCGATATTGTTATGGCCTGTCTGATTTGATTTATTATTTATTTATCTAATATTACTTTATGAATCGCTCAGCAGGGAGGGACTATAAGCATTACAAGCAACTAATTGTGACAATTGTCTCATTAGGTAGTGTTCTAATAATAATAATAATAATAATAATAATAATAATAATAATGATGATGTTTACTTAGGGTGGCACAGGGGGGCACTACTGCCTCACGGTGCTGTGGCTGTTCAGACAGGTTCAAATCTGGCCCGTAACGTGCGGAGTTTTCATGTTCTCTCCGGTTTCCTTCCACAGTGCAAAGACTTGTGTTTTAGGTCCATTGGTGACCACAGGTTGCCCTTAGTGTGTAACTGTGTGAGTGACCATGTGTGTCTAGCCTGCAGTGGATGTGTGTGTATTGTAACAAATGTGCCCGACTAGCCGAGTGATTCTGCGAGGGGCTCTGCAATTCAATTCAATTCAGTTCAATTTAATTTTATAAAGGCGTCTTCTCACACAGCGACTCAGAGCGGAACAGCAGATTAGGACAGGAAACAAGTACAAAGTGAAGCTATAGATAAAGGCCAAATGTTAATAAGAACATCGATACAGGGTATAAGTGCAAAACAGTAAACCTGCCAGCAACTGAGGAGAGGAAAACAAAAAAAAACCCCAACCAGGAGGCAAAGGAGAAAAATAAAGCTCTGGGGGTCCGAATGCCAGCGGCTGCCCCCCCTCCTGGGGATCTACACATAGAAAATAGTGCCAGTAGTAACAGCTAACAAAGCTTATATTGCTAAGAACAACACTGTAGGACAGAGAAGCTGAATAAAGTGATGTTGAGGAGCAGGTGACCTGGTCACACCATCAAGGCAGGGGGGTCCTCAGCTCCTGGCAACACGGACTGTTAGTCTCACCACTGGTCTCATCTCAGTGGTGGGGGGTTAATAATCTGCAGTTCAAAGGAACTCGAGCAGAACAAGTAGGGGTTAGTATCAAATGACATTAAAAACAACATAAACGGTGTAGATGAGGTGCAGAAGCGACGCAGCAGGATTCAACGGTACTTATATCAGAAATGCCAAGGAAAAAAGATGAGTTTTAAGCAATGATTTAAAGGCCGACACAGAAGGGGCGTTTCTGACATCACCTGGCAGACTTCTCCTACTGTCATCTTATTGATCACAGGTAGCCAGCAGTTAATGGTCATAGGCAACGCTGTGGAACGTAACGGTCAATGATCTCCCTAAGAAACACAGGACCAGTGCCATGTATGGCCTTATAAATTAAGATTATAAAGTACTATAAGTAGTTTATAATCTACTCTAAACTTAACAGAAAGCCAATGTAAGAACCGGTGTTATATGGTCGTACCTCCTGGTTTAAGTGACAATTCTAGCGGCAGCGTCATTCTATATTAACTGTAGTCTGGATACGGTCTGGTCCAGACAGCCTGAGAGCAGAGCAATGCAGTAATCGATCCTGCCGGAGACAAAGGCACGAACCAGCTTCTCAGCATCCGCCTCCTTAGGAATCACTGCAGTTTGGTTACATTAACCGAAGGAAGCGGGATCTAGTCAAAACAGCAACGTGCCAAAAACTGACGTGATTCGGTTACGCCACCCGCAGCGAGTTCTTCAGCTGTACTCGTGTTAAAATTCATCCACTGCTGTAACATCAGTAAAACAGTTTTCTCAGGATACGATATGCGATGGGTCGTCGGGCTTAAAAGAAACATATAACTGAGTATGACCGGCGTATGAATGAAAGCTCACGCCGTGCTGACGGACGATATGACCCATTGGCAGCATATAAAGTGAAAACAGTAATGGACCCAGGACAGAACCCTGAGGGACACCTTGGTGGACTGTGGACGTAGATGAAGGGAGGCGGTCATCAGATTTCTGTACAGACTGTTGACGATCAGTTAGGAAGGATGGATCCACTTGAGAACAGTGTCTGTTAGACCAACTAGCGATTGAGATCTACTGAGTGAGATACTGTGGTCAACAGGATCAAACGCGGCACTCGAGTCCAGCAACATTATGACTGAGGTACAACCAGGATCAGATACAAGGATTGACAAAGCAAGTAGAGGTGTTTCAGTGCTGTGACCAGTGCGAAAACCTGACTTGACGTGAAAGTTTTCACGTTATGATAACTGAGGAAGCTTTGAAGCTGAGACGCTGCAGCCTTTTCTGGGGTTTTAGATAAAAACGGCAGGTTAGAGGTGTTTTGAGCGTGAATAGTTGCGCAACCCTCAAAACAGCAAGGGCGTAATGAAAGTGAATGAGTCGTGTTTACTTTACAAAGCAGCTTCTCAAAGCGCTTCATGAAAAAAAATCAAAGAAAAAGCAGAATAAAGCAAACAGCAAATGAACGATGAATGAATCTATCCGTCCGACATCAATAACCGTTTTTATAATGCAGGCTTGCAGAATTCCGGAGCCTATCCTGGTACAGCCTGGGTGCGATTCCATACACGCATTCACTCGCTCACACCTGGAACACAGGCCTTTGGACTGTGGGAGGAAACCAGAGCATCCAGAGGAAACCCACACGAACAAGTAAAGAGCATGTCAGCTACACAGGCTGAGCTGGATTTGACCCCACATGTAATCCCACAGCCCAGCTGCTGTGAGGCACCTTCCGCACCACTCCGCTGCCCAAAAACAACGGAATAAGATAAACAGCGAGACAGAGACAGGGACCGGAAAAAAACAACCCGCAAGGTCACTATTTGATCGGTTGAGAGCAGTTCACGATTTTAAATGAAAACGTCTCCCCGGGCGTGCATGTTTGGAGAAAAAAACAGTCTTTTGTGACTCAGGAATGCATTATTAATCTCTTCAGCCCAAGTTAACGCTTTTAAGAACGGTTTCCCCGGAACGGGTTACCCTTATGCGCTGCTCATACGGGTAGAATCTGCGTCGCCACGGGAGAACGTGTCCGTCTGCGTGCGGTTTTCGGCCCGCCCGAGGACGCCGGGATGGGCGTGCGGCGCAGTTAGCCGACTTCCCGGCTTCTCCTGCATGAGAAATGTTATTTAAACAGTACGTTGTCGAAAGCCTGACTGCATGGTGTTTCGGGCGCCCCGGGCAATAACCAAATCCTCAGCGGCTGCATTGACTGGCATATTGATAAATGAACGTAAAGTTTCGAGGAAAATGATTTACGGCCCTAAAATGTGCTTGAGACTCTTCGAGTAGCGCTTCACGCTCATAACCGTCACAAGACCCGTTCGAAGACCCCCCCCGGTGATGAATGTGATAGCTCCTTACTGGTTTGTGCACAACACAGTAGAAGTTAAAAATGCATTTTTGTTCACACTTGACTTGTGACAGTACAGTATGACTTTCGTCAGGAGCCAGTTGGCAAAACAAACACGCACTTCTTGGAAGCTGTCGTTTCTGATGTGAGAATGACTTGTTTCTTCTTCTGTTATTTTCCGGCACTCTGACGCTGGCAGTCGCAAACATACTCTGGCGGGAGGAAGGTACTGAAGGATTTGCTGTCATTTAACAACCACTCACGTCCGTCTGTTCCGAGCAGACGGCCTCCCTAGCATCCCCCCCATGCCCACCGCAGCGGTCCTCACCGCGCTCGCTCACACGTCCACTGGAAGTTTGTCTTATAGTGTGTAAACGGCCTCATTCGTCGACGTTACACGTCTTAGCGCACATACTGTATTTTCAAGGTCAAGTGCTGTCACAAAAATGTGTTTTCAGCTTTTTTTACTCGTTTTACGTGTTTATCCATTCAATTTTTTGACGCGTCTCACTTTTCCCCGACGAAGTAATCGCACGTACTTCACGGCGTGTTACTGCTTTAGTCCAACCGGGAGCCGCAACGACAGACGTGAGGTGGACTGTGGTTCGTGCGACAGCTACGTCCCAGTATGAACTCTCTGCTGTGTTTTAGCATAAAGCTGAAAACAGTTTTGTAACAGTACGGTGCCTGTTCAACCTTTCAGCATTTTTGTGTTTTTTTTATTTACATTATATATATTCATTTTTATATAGATATAAACATGCGCACACGCACATGGTACATGTGTCATAAGCTTCTTGCATTAACCCTAAAATTACTGTGCAAATACAGTCGTCCTTCTTTATTTGGGCTAAGATTTTATATTCCCTCCTTCCCTTCCACTCTGAGAAATTCCCTCTTAAAATGCCAGCTGAAGTTCTTACCTTGTCTGCTTAACTTGTAGTACATCCATATTTTTTTGTTCCCCGTTGGCCTCAGAGTGATATAAGGTTCCAGTGAGGACTGTAATGGTGCCACTTTGTTTATGAACCTTTTTCTTCTCCTGTAAGGGCTGAGTGTGGGACACATGTTTTACATCTTCTCCGATGACGGCATCACCATTCTCCAGCCCAGCGAATGCGAAACGCGCAGACGTATTAAGCGAGCAGACAGAATTATGGCGAGCTACGTAAGTTCCTCCAAAATTATAGGTTTTTAACCTGCGACATTATGAGTTGTTGTTGTTTTTCCTTCTGTATCGGTATCTGTTATTCAAAGGACTAAAGTATTAAATGCAAACAGTTGTTAGCACTGCACCCACGGGCAACCTCCACCTGTCTTCCTCCATTTGTGCCACCATTATCCTTATCGGCCGAGTTTACAAAGTGTGGAGAATGGAGAGGATTTACACTGTATGCTGAGCTGCTTCCAGCTGTCTTAGTTAACACAATTTATTTTCTGCCCACTCCCTTGCCACAATAGCGAAAGACTGCATTTGTGACGGAGTTTAGAGTTTACTGAGCTGATGCTCACTCTTACGCCGAGGCACCACTTGTGAGAAACACGCCGGGAATCGTGAGCGGAGCGGCGACCGCAACACGCAAACACGCAAAGGGCTGCTTGTCTTTTCCGATGGATCAAAGTCAAGGAATGCTTTGCAACAAACAAAGGTTTTATAGAGATCAGCTCCACCCTTCCTAGCTTATCTCCCTATGCTTCCAGAATAGGGTCTGGAGCACCGCAACCCTTCCCAGGACAAGAAGTTAGTGAGGCTTCTGCGGACTGGAGGAATGTGAAAACGCACGCGTCATTTTTGTGTGGTGTTCATTTTTCTCTCTTCAGGAAGAAGTATGTCCTAAAGGTGAAGGCGATTCACTTCCAAGGTGCACGTGGGCAACGGCCGTCAACGTCCGAGACAAATACATCTACGCGGCGCAGCCCCTCCAGAACAGACTGCTGGTTGTTGATACCCAGGCCCAGAAAGTCGTGCAAGTGGGTGTTTTTCTTGTTTTCTTTAACTAACTGTCCATAGCTTGTCTGTGGGGCTTTGAGAAGGTCAGGAGTGATAGTCTGGGGGTAAATGGCAGTACTTCTTATTTCAAATAGGACAGCAGCAGAGGCTGGCTTTCTCACCATCAGCATCTGGGCAGCTCCCGTCTTCCTCTCCACTTCATGGGTGCTTCTGTGGGCCTCGGGTTAATGGCTCGCCTGAGTTCCTTCACACATCTTGGCTTTTACTCAAAGCAACAGATTCCTCAACATTTGATCTTTCCCATTAAGTTTCGGGTTAGATTTTCTCCAAAGCTGGATTACAACCCCAACGTTCCTGGTGAACACTCGTAAAGCAGAAACAGTACAGCTTTTTGAGCACCCCCTCCTCTCGCTGAACCGGTTAATGGCAAACTACATGCCCGTCTGCCTACTGTAGCCCTAGAAACGTCCCATTTTGTCAGGGATGCAACATTAACCCGGTAACCCCTGGCCCCATCCTTTCATAGGTAGCTATTTTTTTTTCTATGAGCCCATCAGCTGTGACTGTGCTTGACAATAGACTGAAAGGAGCAGCAGGGGAGCTCACCCTGGCCTCATTACCAGACATGACTGTAGACATGCTTGGAAGTGAGTAAGTAGGGAAACTGGGTAGTGGATCATGTCACATCGCTGTCTCCTCGATGGCTCTACCTGAGGCTCACATCTGCTGTGCTCACCCCGGAGGTGGTGGAGACAGATCCGGTCCCCGTGAAGCTGCACTACGACAAGTCTCACGACCAGGTGTGGGTGCTCAGCTGGGGAGACCACGACAAGACCTATCCCACTCTGCAGGTGAGCTCTGACAAACAGGGGCACCACGTGACACACGTTTGTATTTGTGTTTTTCAACACGTTCATCTCAAGTGGCTGAAATTTTTTGGGGGGGTATTTTTTTCTGGATCATCCATATTTCTTCAGTCATTAAGGCTCCCGGAAACAAGCTTTCGTTGCGTTTCGGCTATTTCATATGTTCGTTCGAATGCTTAAGTCACTAAATAACGTGCACCTTATATTTCAGTGCATATCCAGAAATATTTGTTTGACTTTAACCAGTTTAGCCACAAATTTATCGCCACGCGTTCACTTTTTCGTGCACGTTGTTTTTCATTTATTTCATTGCCCGACACTTTGGGTTCTGCGTACAGTTTAAAAAGAATAACACCGCTTTCTCAAAGCAGACAGTGGCAGGTGAAAAACTGCTTTTCTTACCTAACGGAGCCTCTCTGAATGAGACCAAACACAGTTTGACCGTATCTGTCTGCGACATTTGCCCCTAAATACTAAGGGGGTGAATACTTTGGCAATCGATCTGCTTAATAATTTTAATACGTTTGATTAATTTGTAGACATTTGTTTTCACTGTGACTTTTTCTGATGGCCAAAAAAAAGCTAAATTAAATCCACTGTGATTCAATGTTTTAAAACAATAAAGCATGAAGTCCGGGGGGGGGGGTGTTTTTATAGGCGCTGTATATATAGTGGGCACAAACTGCCCCCTGCAGTGTTGGCTTATGAAATGAGAAATGGGTGTTGACTAGTTGGGATGGCTTTTTGCCTCGTGAGACTGAACAGACCTCCATTTCAGGAAAAGAGTGTGTTCAGTTCCTCGGGTGGGCAGTGACTGCAGGCGCAGGCTCTGTTTCTGTGCTCTGGGCGGTAGAAGGAGAACCACAAGTATGTGCATCTGTTGGAAGGGACCACATGACTACAAATTTTTGTAAGACAATGAATCTTTTTTTCCTCAGAGGAGGTCTGTGAGGGAGCAGGTGGGCCCTCAATGCAAGACACACCCTCTGTTTTCTGCTAAGAAACCAGAATCTCACTACCTCCACGCAAGGTGTTCTGCAGATACATTGTGAAGGAACGTGTCACATTATTAGCACGGGAGTTGGCTTCAGAACTCGTGAGACTCTCTTTATTCTTGCGAATCTAATGTCTTCACACTTTTCTGGTGTTAGCAGCGAGAGGTGAGCTTGGAAGAAAAGAGCAGAAGGTATGGAATGGACTTCTGTAAAACCAGGAGATTTTCTTCTTTGTTCCTCTCTTCTTGTTGGGAGAATTTCTCACACTACGTTTTTCTGATCATGGACATTAGCTCAGATGGGTCATTAGAAAAGGGGAAAATATCTTGAGTATATTTACACTTTGTCATGAATAATTCAGGAATGGTATAAATAAATGAGGCAATAGAGAATGGTTCACATCATAAATAAATGTCATTTTCGTTCGAAAGGCGAGTAATTGACCTGATCATTGTGCACTTATGCGGATGCCATTCTGTTTCAGCTATAAAATATCAGACACCTCTTTTTTTAAATAGCTCAATATCGCTTTGTAAATGTTGGAAAATGGAGGTCATAAGCGTGTGAAAATTAAGAACTTGATCTTTTTTTTTGTGGCCGTTGTAGTAGTTGTGGACCTGGTGTATAATGTTTGGTTGCTTCCGCTATGATACGGCGAGACCATGAGAGGATAAAGATAACTTTGCAATCATGCAAAAGACATGGACATGGTGAAGACATGGAGAAATAGTTTTGAGGTGATGCAGAGGCTCCAATGCACGTTTGCATGGTTCTATATTTAAAAAATTGCTTCAACTCGCATAATTTGCAAAGAACTTAAGGGTTACGTTACGTTATTCCTTTACGTGGTCACTAACACCGTAAAAGAGATCAACCTTACAAGAAGGTTCAGCAGAGCTGAAGTAGCCCGATGCTGTATTGTACTTTGTTGCCTAAACAAGGCCGAGTTAAACAATAGAGCCAAATGGACGTGAATGAAAAGTTCTCCGGTGTCACAACATATAAAGACCCTACAGTTGTTCCTTCACAGCCGAAAACCGTGTTTACAAAACATTCCCCACAAGCCCACTGTAATTTCTAACCTTCCCATTTTCTCACCATACATTTTTTCCCACACTGACAAGTGCAGGACCTCTGCTAGTCGGATGAATGACGATGACCATTACAGCTGCCACACAAACGGTTTATTTATTTTGTTTAAAAGGCAGCGACAGCACAGCGTTCTTTCTGGAGACCCAGAATTCCTAGCTACAGCCCCGTCGATGCACATTAAGAATTGAGCCCTTAAGTCTAAACAATGAGCCTTGAGCTAAAGACACCATTTTAAGCCAAAACCATGTTCTTGTTGAAAGGAGGCCCTCTAAACGGCACGAAGGAACTTGTGAGTGGTCGACTGTTAACAAAGTTAAGGAATATATTATGGAGACCCTCCTAGGACGGGGGGGCCGGGCGCTGGAACTCACCGGGGCGCGTTGTTTCGACTGCCACAGGTTGTCTCCCAAGCAAGCGTTGGAGAGGAACACCGTGTTGTCCGCACGCAATTCCAAAGAGTCGATGACTTCTTCATCCCCCCCACCAACCTCATCATCACCCACGTCAGGTACAGTGGGGAAATTTGTGGCTCTGAGAAGTTGTTTGGAAAAGTCATTTAAGTGAAATGTGCTGCATGTCCAATAACAGAGGACAAAGGACAAGTTGAACTCTGTGTGTTAACTCGATTCTAGGTTTGGGTTCATCTTCCTGAAGTCGGAAACTGCAGTTCACAAAATTGATTTGGAGACCTTTCATCGCCTCAAGACCATCAGTCTGAAGAACTACAGCTGCGTGCCAACTGGCATGGCCTACACACACCTCAGTGGCTACTACTTTATCCAGTGCTTGGGTAGAAATTCCACTTCCTTCCCGCCGCAACTCATCATCGACGGTGTTACCGATTCTGTCATTGGACCCAACCGTGATATTATCGGCACTCCTTACGTGTCTCCCGATGGTCGCCACGTTGCCACACCCGACTACAGCCGCGGGACGCTTAGGATACAGACCATCACCTTCCGAGGCGAGCTACGGCCGACCCACGAGTTTGGTTTGGACCTGAACATTTCCGACCTGATCTTCCAACCCTCCTTCACAGAGTCCAACCAGTACAGCATTGTGGCTACCTCTAGGTCAGGCACGGAGCTGCTGCTTGCCAACCTGTCCACAGGAAGGAGAAAGGTTCTGAAGACGCTCAAAGAACCCATCCCGCCAGAGTCGTGGTCCTGGAGTCGTGCCAATCGGCTTGTGGTGTCCAGCGGACCGTTTGGCCAGTACTTGGTCACGCCTGCGGCAGAGTCCCTTTTTGTGCTGAACGGGAAGCAGAGTATCCCACACTGTGAGGTTTCAGACATCAAGAAAGGTAACACAGTGGTGTGGGTAGGGGAGGTATGAGTACATCGAGAGCTTGTGTAAAACATCACGACATGTAAATGGACTCAACTACGGGACTGAGCTAGATTAACGTACAAGGGGGTTAATGTTGTAGAAGAGAAAGGCAAACATCCTTAAAAAGACAACCTCTGAAGCATTTCTAATTGGAGACGGCGATAAAGCTCTTCAGTGCAACAGTGATCTACATGCACTTAGCTAGCAAGAGTTGTACCTTATTGCACCTCCTCTTTACACTGCAGGCAAGTAGAAAGGATGAAGGGCGTATTGAAAACAAACTATGCACAATGCTCACATTTTTACAGTAATGCTCTCTTTTTGTTTAGGATGTTGGTCGTACACCAGTGCTGCAAATAGTCACTATATCAGTGCTGCAAATAGTCACTATACCGAGTCGTCTGGCTTCATGTGTCTTCAGTCTCTTTCAGAAGTAATGGCCCTATTTGAATGGCAATGCTACTGTGAACGTTCATGGTGTTGTTACTTTTTTTTTTTTATAAAACCTTTCCTCCTAAACAGAACCTTCTGGGTTGAATTATTTCTTTTACCCTAGGAAAATGTCGTCTTTCAAAGACTCCTAGAGATGTACATTGTGGCGCGTGCTATGAAGAATCCGTTTGGCCCGGCAAGGCAGAAACAAAAAGCGAAACAGGAAATATTCTTAAAGTATTAACAAATGCGTTTGATTTCCCGCACCTCTCCTTTCTGTCAACTAGGTTTTGTTTGTCAAAGAGGTTCCGTATAAAGTTATCTTGCAGATAATCCACCGATGCGGTTTCTGAGCCGCTTGCAACCAGTTAACGTCCTTGTCGGCTTTCGTCCTCTTGCTTACCTCGGAACGCACCGCAGGCACTCGCTTCATCTCTGGCTGTGAGAAAAGGAGCGTCCGCAAAAGGCACGTTGAGAAAAAACGGGGAAAACAGAAGACAGAGGCTCACGTCGAGTACCTTGAATGATGTTTATAAGCCAGGATGTTGGCAAAGATGCGGACGTGGTTCTTACTTGGCTCTGGCTGCAATGATGTGAAACCAGGCACTGTTTTAGCCTGGGGTTCATAATGAAAGACCAGGGTAATAATGAGGTAAAAAGGAATTACGCACACGATAAGAGTTCTGTCTCCTCGGTTGCTTTCCTGCCCTGTCCTACTTACCTTTCCGGCCGCCGCTTCTCTTTTGCCGCCCGTCTCCTTGATGAATCCTGCTTCCCATTGAGAAGCCCTCTGTTAGCTTCTCTGTCCTCTTCTCCATCCTAAGCGTACGCCTTCCTTGTTCTCTACTGATCTTTTATACGCAAGCGAGACGAGTGTCACCAGCATTTTCAGAAACCGACGTGAGACAATGGAAAGCAGGGGCACTGACCCGTCGCCAGTGAGCTCCTAGCCGACTGCGGTTGAACTCCTTTACAGATCAAGCTAGCCGTGTTTGTTTCTTCCGTGTAACACGTAACTGTAAAATTTCGAGATTTCACACGTCGCACTATTGTTTTACTTTTGTCCAGGCTGCTTTCAGACATCTGCCTTACGCAGACTGGTGACTGTAAATGTGTAATGAGTATTTCTAACCACTAAGAAATAAGCATTTCTTCATAGCATCCAAAAAATAACACACGTCTCTAAATGAATAGCGCCGTGTGAACTCACTTTTTTGCAGCGGTTGTTTTAAAAGTTCGAGCACAAGCTTCCGTTACGTAAAAAGCATGTGGTTTGTGCGCTGAAAACCTGCATTATGAGCTTTCAGCTCACACTTAAATGCCATTTGAGAGGAAAAATTTCAGCTCAAGACACAGATGGTTGCGTTGACCACCACACAAGGCAAGCAGACCCCCTCCCAACAGCCGGGTCACGTCTCCTGATCGTACTTACTGTCTTGAATCCATATGCCCGCTCTCAGGCGTTTCTGACAGATCTTATGACTGTTCACGATGGCTTAAAACCATCCTCTATCACTGACGCAGAAAAGCAAGGCGTAAAAGAGATAAAGGCAAAAGAAAGCTGCTCCTAGCAGTTCAAAACCTCTGTGATAAAACAGGAAGAATTCTCTTGAAAGGCAGTATCATTATGTATGGCGTGGTTTGAGCTTGAAGTCTGATTCTAGTCACTATTGATTTATTGTAAATGATACTTTACGAATTGTTCAGTACAACTAACATTACATTATAGTAGTACAGTATAAGGAGTGTCATGTTAGGCCATTTTAACAACAACAGCAATAATAATATAATAATAATATTCTATTAGTCTCATTCATTCAGGTCAAAAAATATCCCCAGAGAAATTGAATTGCCAGTTAAATAGCTAAACAAGGGACGTTCTTCTGGAATTAATCGGATAAAACTGGATGAAATAAGAGATGCAAACACTTAGTATAGAGCTTTGACAGAGAGAGACCCCCTCAGTACCTTTAATCCCTCCGTTTTCTGCTTATTGATTTCAGAGACACATTTGACACAATGCAATAAAAAAACTAGAAGATCATGGAATAGGTCATTCATACATTAATACTGTAAAAAAATATCAAAACAGGAGGGTGAACTCAAATCGCACCTTGTTCCCAACCCCAGGCTGAAGGGTGAAGTGGAAAATACCTTAAGCCGCATTGATCCGCAGGGTCATCGGCGTAGACGGCAAACCCAAAACGTTGATTTTGTTAATGATGTCACGATTTCTTCAGATCCATCTCACCTAAACAAACATCTACGTAGAACTAGCCAAGAAGTTGCAGTGAAAATAGGCGCTGAAGAAACCATATGGATGAGAAATGAACCATGAAAGGACTACACCAAACATCGCTGAAACAAACCGATGATCGTGCTTCTCCGGGGTCAACTCATTTAAATGAACAATGATGTCACTAAAGAACCTGCCAGACGGAAAGCCTTCAGTCCGATTAAAACCTCAAAAAGGAACCAAAAACTAGACATCGAAAATAGCCGTATCCTTCCTGCTCCGTCCTATGGCTGTGGAGCACGGAATACCGCTACAGGGCAAGAGAAATCGGAACGGTTTTGAATAGCGCCTGTCTCAGGCCGTATCCACATCGAGTAAGAAACCAGGAGGCCGCGAGCCACCGGCGCTCCCATGAAGTCAAACGGCGAAATAAAGAGGAAATTGAAGAACGCGGAAATTCAAAATTCGTACACGTGAGCAGGACAGCGAGGTGCCCGGAACGGTCCTGGCTCCCGACCGGATGTTCAAAGATAAGGCGGGAATGTGCGGTGTGAAAAAGTGGGCAAAGTTATTATTTATTTTCCCCGTTTAACACAGACGAGGTTACAAGAGTTCAGCTCAAGCAGGAAAATATTATGCTTGCTATGCTATATTAGGGCTCTATTATTGTAATTCCAATGAGAATTATAGTTATAATAATTATATTCTATTTTCAGATTGCAGGGCATACAGTATCTTTAGTACAAAGAACTACTTTTATACGCTTCAACTGTCCAACTTCACAAGCGCATCTGGGAGCCGCAAGATTATTAAGGCGCTTTAAGAATATAGTAGCACAGCTAATGCTGGTATTAGGAGAGATTTCCACTTTAAACAAACCCCACTTTAGCTCGGCAACCCACCCCTGAGGTCTACAATATTTTCCAGGCCACTGTTGCACTGAAAAGTTGAAAAAGAACAAATGTGGGTATTGTAATGAAAAGGAGTTTTTGTTGTTGTTGTTGTTGTTTTTTTCCTTCTGCCACTCGAATTGCGCCCCGCTAAACTATTTTCCCCGACAGAAAAACCCCGGCGCTCCTCGTCCCGTTACGTCCGACACGATGACCGCAGCAGACTTTGCCCATAAGTACGAGGAACGTTCCGGTACCGACAGCCATATCTGAAAATATCGAGCCCCCTTATGACAGGACAGCGTTTATTTTACGTACGTTGCGGATAAGCGTCGCGTAGGAAGTCACGACGTCGTGTCAGCGTGTCGTCTACATTACCCCGGCTGAGCCTCTGAGCAGCCCAGGCGTTTTTAAATCAAATTATATCAGACGGTTTCCAAAAATGCATATTTCTGCGTTGAACGTCCCTCTGTATAGAACTGAATAAGCAAAACAACGCAACAGCGCAGAATTAAAAATGTCGGTGTGACAGACATCAGTCGCTGTTGAGATACATCGGTCCTGCTTGGAACACGGAGCGAAATTGAACTGCGCGGATTTATGTACGACTTGTGTGCGTTCTGGTCTGGGAGGGCGCTTTGTAAGGAACGCCTACAGGTGAACTGCATTATAATGGATATTCAGGGAGAAGTTTCATTTAATTCAGTAACTAAAGTTAGGCAAAAGCGGGTGAAAACCTTCATGACTAGTTTTCCGCGATTGCAGTTCCACCTTTTTTTTTCCCTTTTCCTGCAGTCTCGAGCAGGTCAGTAGGATACGGGGTAACGCTGCCGCCAGGTGTTCGTAGATGTTCTCTCCCGGTGCAGCGTTTTGAAGGCCAGGATGAACCGTTTCTACCGGTGAATTTAGGATGGCGACAAACTGATTTCACACAGGACTGGGTGTCTGCATGTCTTTACTGCACACGTTTGTTTCTGGCCAAAGCCCGTTTATACAGTACATGTCGGCCCACCGCGGGACACGAGGGGTTTCTAAACAAACATTGTTAGTGCCTGATGTGCCACAGGAGACCCGCAGGACCATCCTGGACTGTCGTTCTGCTTATGCTCTTACATGATAGTTGGCACTTCATTAAAATTCAATATAAATTCAGAAATAGCCTGGACGTATTTAGGTATCATTTAAATTGTGTGACATAATGGCCTAAACTAAACTGTTGGTTGTGTGTGTGTGTGTGTGTGTGTGTGTGTGTGAGTGAGTGCTGGTTTAGGATTTTCAGCAACCTCCCTAACCTGTAAAGGCTTTTAGACGTCTACGTGCTGGTCAATCTCTATGCAACACATTCCCACCTCCAAGGCAATAATTGTTCTGTTCAGAGTAGTGTTTCTGTCATTTTCATAACAGTTTCTAGCCTCTAGGCCCGGCTTTTTATGTACTGTACAGTTAAGTCTAAGACTGTTTGTGATTTTGAAGAGAAATACGCTCTATGTTTTTAAAGGTCTTTCAAAAGTAACCGAGTTCAACCCGAGTGGATTTCCACAAATTATTTATACGGTATCTCGGTAAGTCCTATTATTTCAAACGTGTGTCGTACCGAACCAACCATTTGTGTGATAATGAACGAGTATCATGTTCATCATTTTATGATTAAATGTGTTTATATTTTATCTACCACATACTCTTATCTATCTATCTATCTATCTACCTACCTTTCTATCTTTCTGGTATCTCCTCCTTAATATTTGCACAGATTTACCCTGATATACAGATGTCCTGAGCTCATACTTTCCAGTGGAACTAATGTCACCAGTGATGTGATTGAATTAGTATTGACTGTAAAGATCAGTTCTTCTAAAGATGTACTGTACAGTGTTGCCTGGGATGTACATTTTCCTTGGTTTTACAATAAAAGGGGAAAAAGCATTATTTTGTCTATGTCTTTTTAAATATGGCTGGCGGGAAAAATTTTTTTATTTACAGGCAGGTGTGCTGGATACTCGATCGGGCGGATGATCTGAAAGTGGCAAAGTTGAGATTTTTTCAGCGTGTGGCAGCTTGGAGTTCTGGCCACTGTCACGGCGGCTGGGATGTGCTGCTGCTGCTTATTTATTGAATGTTTTCCTAAACAGAAATGCAGGAAGTCCAGCCGCAAATGACCCGTGCCTGGTCCCTCCGAAAAACCGTCACCCCGGGGGATTTAGGTGGGCTTTTTCACATGATTTTGACATCTGCTGTATGAAATGATTTATTTCATTAATGTGATATTTTTTCAAACATATTACTTTGCATTACACTTTTGCATGTATTTTTTATTGGTACAATTGCATTTGCTTTGTGAAATTAATAAAATTAATGTTACATCATGACAACTGAATCACGCCTCACGCGAGTGAGAAACAAACAGCCGGCACAGTGATGTAGGCAGAGCAGTATTTTGGCTCCCGGGGGGGTCCCTCACCCGACCCAGTGACGTGCACCTGCAGTAAAGCTCTTATTTCTCACAACTCAAACCGTTGTTCTTGTTATTACGGAACCTTCCGGCCCCTTTAAAAGGAAACATTATACTTTTGAAACTTAGAAACTTTAAACTTTGCATTGTGCTTTGCAAAAAATATTCCCACCTTTGGCCAGTTCGCTCTTCCACTGAACCGCAATTTGTGTTGAAATTTCGTTTTCTGTGATACAGAATGAAGGTGAAAATGAGCTATTTTTTTATGTTAAAACAAAAATAAACGGAAATGCTGTGCACCTACTGGAGGTTCTAAACGTTTGGATATTATTTTGCACCTTGTATGAATTGCCAGCATTACACTGCATGCAGTGATTTATTGTTCAAAAAGAAAAGAGGCGCGGCGAACAGGTTGCGTTAGTTTTTTTATTATATTAATTTAATCAATTTAAAAAAGAAAAATAATCGCATATTAGTCTAGGCTTCCAAACTATTAGAGTTTCACTTTTGGGGCTTTAATCTCTGCAAACCTGGCAACGACTTTGCCAAAATTGATCTTTTTTACACATTCATGTTCACCCCCTCTGTGGCCTGTCATTTCAGGGAAGAAGCAACCATTAAATACGAGTTTGTCATTAGATGTTAGACACGCGCATGAACGTTCATGTGAATAGCTGCATTATTTGCGCGGTATTTTCTTCAGTCGTTGTTCATTTCTTCTAACTCTTTTACTTTAGCGTTCAGTCGAGCGTCTCTGAATGAGCCTTCGCCATTCGCCATGACAAATTCCCTGCATGTGCAAAAGTCCTTGGCCAGTGAAGTGTTACCTTGATCTCCAAATCAAGATGCAAAAACCTGCCTTACTATAAATCTTTAGTGTTACCGTTCATGAATGTAGCTTTCAGACAGTCCTTAAGGAAAATCACGCAACTACGTCTACATAGTAGCTTGTCTTAGGATATTATGAACACGTCTTGCAGAACCTGGTTACTGTTTGCCGCGTGGAGATCGACAGGGAACACTGGTAATGGTTCATCTCCAGGTGGTGCTCACCTGTCCATTTTTACACCTGCACAACACAATAAAACAGGACGACAAGTGCACACTTGTCTAGATTAAAGGTTCTTTCCAAAGCGCCCAACGCTCTGCATTGTCAAAGGGTTCCTCACTGCAGGAAACTATCAGGAGAGCAGTGTTTACCCTGAGCTCTGCCGAGGCTTTTGTCACAGCGGAACCCGCTTTTGTTTTCTATCAGCAAACACCGGATTACAAAAGGCACCTAAAAGCAAAATGGAGCAGCAGAACTACAGCACTGGTCAGTGGGGTTAAAGCAAGGGGGGTGGGGTCTACTTGAAGTAACCGTGGAAGCCGGACACAACGGGATGGTATCCTGGGAATTATATGTGGACACAGAGAAAACCTTACAAATTAAATTGGTTTCACAGAAAGTAAAAGAGTGAACATACGCTTTTGTCCCTGGATTCCAAATCTCATTAAATAACAGTCTTGGTAGAACCTTACCACACAAAGGAAACAAAATACGCCACTGCAGCTAGGAAAATTAAAACATTTATATAACCATAAATGCGTTTTATGTTGTTAAATGCATATAATACATTGACACTAAGTATTACATTTTTTTTTTATCAGACTACTGGACCACAGTAACATCTGAAAATCTGAATTATTGTCAGATCTCTGGAATAGATGAAGACTTTTGCTTCCGCTAAGCTCTATGGGAAGCCGGGAAGACTGTCTCCACCACCCACAGGTCCACGACGTACATTCTGAGTCACCTTTCAACTAAATACAGTTGTAAATAAGAAAGTCCAATAAACAGCTACATCAGAGTGTTGGCGCTCACTGGTAGCTCATGTGAATTTCACTAATACAGGCACAATAATAGAAAAAAAAGCACAATTTTAAGACAAAAAAAGCTCACCATCCCGTTTAACGTGACGTCGCATAAAGCTGGAAATAGGGTGGGAAAGAAAGTTGGCGTTGAGTCTCCAGCAGAATTTCAGTACAGTCGTAACAAAAAAAACATGTGGAGAAATACTTCACCAATGAATCCACGAGCAGTTCACTAACAAAGCCATGAAGGAAACCAACCTTAGAGTTGAGACAGAACAAGGAAGATACCTCGAAAAACCGAGTCAGGTCCTGTAGTCTACTATAAACCAACTACGCCTCGAAGGCCACAACAGCAAAGGAGACCACCGCTGAGGCTGAATAGCTTTGTGAAGAAGGATAAATGTTGAAGACTTGTTGGTTATGTGTGTTGTATATATGCTAATGGAGAGATAAGAATTTGATGGTGTTAAAAGAAGACGTTAGACCTGTTAACCTGCTACATCTAAGATGTCTGAAGAACTTAACTTAACAATCGCAGTGAACTCATTCAAAGTAGTGAGTAAGTTTAGGTTGGTCTGCAATTGTGCAGTAGTAGTTTCACTCCACCGAAAGGGGAGATGTTGTGTACGGGAAAGTGTGTTTGTGGACAGCTTTAAGAATACGTGATGCAGAATGTGCGTGACTGTTATGGAGTTGTAAGCTGACATAAAGGGTGAATTAAATGAGTACGTGCAGAAGATCAATATATGCTGGAAGAATCGTGTTGGAGTTGCATAGATGGTGCTCCATCAATGACAGGAGCCACAGAAGGTCTTATTTCTTTGGCAAAAAAGAGAGAAAAATCACATTATTTTCTACACTGAGTGGAGTGTTTACCCCAAAAACTATTGGTGAAAACCTGGGAGTAGTTTTAGACAAATGATACATTTTTTTAAAAGCAGGCCTCTTTTTCTGGACATATGTGGGGAAACGGGGAAAAACCGCAAACGTTCTTCGCACTGAGCTGCGTTGAGTGTCGAGGGGATGAGAGTTAAGTCAAGGTGCACAAACTGAAAGATGCAATGCTGGAGTTATCCGGGCATGAAAATGGAGCTGAGCTTATAAGTCTGCTTTAAAAGTAAATTGTGCATATTGTAAAATGGGCTTCACTTTGTGATATATTTGAACTCCTGAAAAAAGCAAAATCCAGGAAAGGGAGAGAACATTTTATCCATAACAGAAAAAATTTCAACGTAGCGAGACAAATAAAACGTTTGGTGAAAATAACTACGAAATGTTCCCAGAAACTTCTGTTTTCAAAAAAGCATTTGATTTATGAACGCCTGACAACCCTGAATGATAAACTTGAAGGAAACTTTCCAGATATTTGAACTGTAACAGATAGATGGCTTAATAAGAAATCCTTCTGTTTCATCCAGAGCTTGAAGTTGAAATACCAAGGCAGCTGTGGACAGCGTCTGGATTTCACTGCAAGAAAGCCTTCCTCACGTGGCTGAAGAAGCTCGAGCTATTTTGCCTGTTTTTGTGAGGCCAGTTTCCCTACGATGACCGGCTTAAATACGTTCAAATTCAGAACCGTGAAAATGCTTGATGAGGAAAAGTGAGTTCACATCAAAAAAACTGCAAAAACTCACCAGTCAAATGTGAGAAGATCTTTCATTTAAAATAGTTTGTAGGTATAACCATGGCTTTTCCTCCGCTCCCCTTCTAAAGTCTAGCAGCGCAGGTCAATACACGGGTCTATTACGTCCAGCACGATTTTGAAAGTCCTTGAGGGGGTCATGATGGGGAAAGTTGGGAAATCACTGGTGAATAATAATAATAATAATAATAATAATAATAATAATAATAATAGGGACCAACAATGGTATTCGAATTATATCGACAATTATTTAAATTAATTTTATTGGCATTGGGGCCCATGGCTAGATGTGACCAATAAGTCACACCATATTCGAATGACGTACAAACAGCACAAAAAAGTGTGTGGCGTGGAGGTTTTTCTTTTTTTTTTTACAGCGAGTGGCATAAAATAAAAATACGCCATTTGTAACACTTGTGAACTTTACGTCGGCGGCGAGAGATTCGGTTCGGTGCCGCTTCTGGACATTTCTGCCCCAAAAAACAGTGAGATGCAGTTCCAGGAGAAAAGTTACTGTTATTACCAGGTGTTGTTATTTCTTTACTGTTTTACCGGTTTTTTTTTTTCAATTTTCATTATTTTAGTTGTGAGACGTATAAGATTCAGCACTAAGGTGACACTGTTAGCATCGTCTTTTCTGGTTTCTATGAGTGATTCTCGGACACGGGGGTTTCCTCCCACACGTCTCCTATATGATCAGTACGTTCGTGAGCAGATTTTCCTCAACAGATTTGGTGGCTGATCGTTGCATTGAGTTGCATTTATTAAAGCAAACAAGCGAAGCCGGCGAGATCGTTCTCAAGTCTCGGTTATGAAAAAGGGAAAAGGACATTGATAATTCAGAAGCGCCTCGGATTTAGAGTTTAGATGGAGGTCATTTAAAGGGCTCAGGTAATGAAAAGGATGTTTAGTCTACTGACAACGTACCATTGACCAGCTTGCGTGGCTCCACTGAGAAGAGGAGCGTTCCCAGTGTTCCCAGCGGATCTGCGTGCAGAACACCGGTGTGATACCAGCTGGACATGTTTTGCAGTAACATCCTGGTTGATGTTGGTGACTGAAAACCTTCACCTTTCCTTCTGCTCAGGCACTGTGAGCCACAGCCTGACTTGACGTGTACTCTGGAGAGCCAACATGACTAAACTGGTGGTTGTTCATACTCCCGGAAAAAACATCCGGTCCTGGAAAGCTACGGTGACGCAGGCCCCCCTCGGACGAGTAGTTCGTGCTGGGAGACGGAACAGGAGAGAACGATGATGCTCATGAGATGAACGCAAGACTCCGAGGCCTGAGATCGGTCTCATCCTTGGCCTCATCTTCGCCGCCCCGGCCTTCCCAGAGGAGCACGCCTGAGGGTCTCTCAACGCGAGGAAACGTAACGGAAATGTTCGATTAACGGAATATAATCGCGAGAATATGTAAGAAAAATCCCCCCTTTGTGGGGGTGGGAACCGTACACTGCTTTCCTCGCCTCTCTCATTCTTTCGGTTTAGCTGAACTGGTTCTTCATTACTTCCAACCCCCCCAAACAATTTTCCTGCAGCGCCAACTTCTTCTGACTGTGTGATTTGCAATTCTCTCACAGCCATTTGCACAATTTCACCTTCAAGTTCAAAAATCATTGCTGTTTGCCATACAGCAAATCCCGAGCAAATTATTCCTGACAAAATAAACTAAAATTATATACTAGGGAATTGTTGCCTGCATAAGGGCTTTTTCTGGCCCCAGCAGTAATGTAACTGGGTTTGCACGATGCAGAAGCGGAGAAAGTGGTGTAGAAGTGTTACTGAGCTTCTCGCGTCGACCGAGCAAATCACTGTGGCTCTTTCCCCCGATCACAAAGTGCAGCTAAAGTGATGCATCCTTTCCGATTCTGCCAAACAGACACTTTACATGCTAGTCTAATCTTCAAAGTAAATCTTTTGTTTTTTCCTACACTTTGATGTCCTCCAACTATCTCAGAGCGCTCGGAGTATGAGGATGCCAGCAAGCAACATAAAGGAAGCGAGGAAACAACGCAGCTTCACAACAGACAAACTTGACTTCCAAGCTGGATGGTTTCGACAGCCGTCGTACTTTTAGTGCATCTCTTTAAAGGTTCTCTTTTAAACAGCCATCATCATCACCATCATCACCATCATCACCATGATGCCAAGCAACATGACAGCCTCCCCTGCATGTTCCCAAATTTGAAACTGGTGAGCAGTTGTCAGGTTTTCTACGCTGTCTTGGGATCAGCGTGTAGGCCTGGATCTTCAGCCGGCGGCTCTGGTGTGGAATTCTCCTTTTAGCTACACGGGAGGTACAGAATTATCATGAAGATGTCGCTCTTAAGGAACCACACTGAGGGGAGACTTGACTATCATGCTTTCGATGGGCTTTTACAACCACTACGGCTCTGAGAGGGAACCCAGGTCACCACATACAACTCAACATACAAGAAGTCATGATGAGTACTACGATGGGCAAAGAAACCAAGGTCTGCTGCTAACTCTTGAGTCAAGTAGGAGCTGCTTTTGTTCAAACTTGGTTTTCCTGCTGTTCATGGCTGAAATGTAAAGATTAAGACAATTTCATTTCAAACGTTAATAGATAATATCTCCGCTGTTTCCATGTTATGCTGAGGATATGAGGTCTGATTCAGAATCTGGAATTTTTGCTCTTTTCTTTTGCGGCTCTCCTGAGGAACCAGAGAGTGTGTTATGTGCTGAAACCACAGCCGCGTCTATAACCATAACCTTTTCAAAAGGCGTAGCCACAGATTCCGCACCATATGTGGAGGCTGCGTTCAGCAGGTGAAGTAGCACGTGTGAGGCAGGAACGTGAGGAGCAACACAAAGAAAAACAGTGAAACCTTTGTTCCTTAGCAGAAAAACGTACCATGTTTCTGAGGGATGAGACAAACCATCCTGGCTGGTCTCCTTTACTTATTTACTTATTTGAACCATCTTCATCCCAACCACATTCATTCTTTACTTGTTCCGTAGCAAATCTTAGCGACTTATAGGTTCCGCTTTTCCTCAAGACTCCCACATCGGCTCAAGACGGACGAACGCAGACGTGCACCTGCTTTAATGTTCATATTGAGAGCCGCCTGCTTCTTTTTCGCTCCAGTGGCTGCAGGTCTCAACGGGTGACAAAAACACGCTCAGTCGAGGACGGGATTCACCCGACGGCACCTGCAGCCTTACGCTGCACGGCCATCTTCAGCAACCAAGCCAAAGCGCCGCAGCCAAACAAAGATTCGCAGGCAGGCGGTTCCGTCAACTACTTCACCGAGATCATCAAACGCGAGAATCGCATTCAACCTCGACGCCACGTCAGCGCTGCGTCGGGGGGTCGCGACCCTCGAAAGCATAATAATAACAACTCCCCATCGCGAAAGCCAAAATATCATTCGAGCAAGATTCTGAAAATCCTCTCCGTGACTCATGTCAAATTCAGTTATTGTTCCACACAGAGGCTTCGGACTCTCCTTCCCATTTATTTCCCGTTTTATTGTTGCTAAGGGGCTTTTAGGAAATAACTGAGACATTGAGGAGTGCCCTGTGCTTAGTAAATGAGAGCACCTCGGTTCTCATGAGACTGAAATAAATTATAGCGAGCAACCAAATGTCCCCCAGAAGGAAAAGCCTCGGCCACATTAGCCCGTCTCCCCCTCGGTGACACGAACTAATTTGTGTTCCCCAGCCTCCTCGCTTCACACGTCCGGAGCGGCGTGATGGAAGCCTGAAACCACGTCTCAGCGTGCGCCGCCTGGCAATCTGGCAGCGACCCACCGGGGAACGCTGTGCCATTGCTGCCCGTCCAGGCCGAACCGGGGCCCACCGGGTCTCCATCTTCCACGTTCTTCTCGTTGCCTTCGGAGACCTCCGGCTCAACGCCAACCCCAGGACAGGAGGTTCCTCCGCCTTGAGCTGGCAGGGTTTTGCACATTTTCAACCTCGCCAAGTATTTAAACACTTTATTGAACCAATTAATACTTTAATTAAAAATAAATCACTTCTCCGCACTCCTGTTAAGGGTGTCGGCGGTTTTAACATACACCCAGTACGCGTACATGTGTTCTGCCGCAGTCTGGTTGTCATCCAAGGTACGCAGCAGGTACCAGCGTGCATTTCTGAGAATTATTTCCGAATCTTTTGGGCCAAATAAATTACTGGCTGCTAAAAATTTTACTTTTTAATAGTTCTTCAAACGGTGCTAGATAGATATTGTTAGGTTTTCACAGCACATCCCAAGAAAGAGGGAAACTGAGATAGTTGCTGCCGTAACATTGCTGCTTTTAGGCAAGCAGTCAAGGACGAAGAGGGTGAAAGGTGACCTTAGTTTTGCAGGTTTTTTTTTTTTTTACCACGGTAAAATTATCAGCGAGCGCAACTGGTTGCTAGAAACCACCCAAATAGCGCAAACTCAGATTTCCAGAAGCGATTTTCTTCATGTCTTACGGGAGAAACTGTGATTTATTTCATTCAGCCTCTTGTTTGCAGAGAATTAAAACGTTAAGTTCAGACGCTATGAAAGTGCGGCAGAAAAGCAATTATTTGTAGAGGTTAAAAAAACAAAGTTGCGTGAGAAATAAAAAAACAAAAAAAAAAACTTCACGCACAGACATTTTCCTCGGCAGTATGTTTGTTATTCTAACAAACCGGATTTTGAAAGGCGAATGAATTATAGAGTGACAGTGTTTCTCTGAGACTTAATAACAAGCAGATCTTTTGTTAGCGGAGCTTTTATCTCATTTCATTCTCCGCTGGCTTCTGCGCGCGTGGAATATCAATATCAAATAACGCGTTGCAGCTGTCACAGTATCCTTCAAACGTCACGAGACCAGCGGACACCGTAGGAGGTTCCGTACGTTGCCGACGCAACGAAATCCTGCAGCCCTTGTAAAAATCAGATCAGACAAACCCGACGCCCCAGAAGACCAAGAGTTCCGTCTCCAGGCGTGTGTTTCACGTCCCGTCGATGAAGCTGCAGAAGCACGTAGTGGATTTACCATCACTTCTTCGTAAATGTCAAGCAAAAAGTACGGATGTTGCGTCTGCCTTGACTTTTCTTTCTCGACTTTATCGTCTGTTATGCTTCTCAAAACGATCGGCACGTGGCCGTTCGCAAAATTTACGTTCATTTAATTCTTTTTAGAGTTCAGAATAAAACATGAGGCGAGGATGATTTAACCAGTGGGACAGTGCTTTGTTCACACGTACACCGGTCAGCGGCGTCTTGCTTTAACCGTTTGTTGAAAAGCAAAAGCTTGGAAACCACTGACTTTGTGTTTCTGAAGATTTTTTTTTTCCTGAGGTCTCTTCTCAGCGTCACAAAAGTGTTGGTTTCTAGTTAGGTTTCAGTGTTACACTGATACCACCACGAAACAGTCCTCACGACTGAGAGACCCCAGAGCGTGCTGCTCCTGGAAGGCTGGAGGGGTGAAGGTGAGGCCAACGATGACCTCGGAGCTCAGAATCTTGCATTCATCTCATCATCAGCTGTTATAGGTTCCGTCCTGTTCGGTCCCCCGGAATGAGCTACTCGTTCAAGGGGGGCCTGTGTCACCGTGGCTTTCCAGTGAAGTGCATAAAGGGAGCAGGAAACCTCAGTTTCAGTGAATGATCAGGTATTTTGAGGGACATGTGGAAGAGCTCATCACATTGCTTGAACATGGATTTGGACTGAGCCTTGACTGTAACGCAGAGTAACAGGCTCTCATCTCACTATCCAGGAGAAACCAGGACAGGCTGCGTGGCCCCACAGAAGATACGACCGGTCAAGTATGGCAAATATTCTTCAAATATTTGAAGTAATAGAGCTACATTACTGTAGTTAAATGGTTAAATACCTGCATTTTTATTATTTCATTCAGCATCACAGTTCCTGGTTGTCGCACCACTTAGAATCTCTGACTCCTCCATGAATATATAATATAATATAATATAATATAATATAATATAATATAATATAATATAACATAATATAATATCTCAGTCTAACGTCACTCGGCCGGATATTTACACCGAAAGAGACGAGAGCTGAGTAAAGCAAGGAAATTTTATGCAAACATCATTTTAAACCCCATTAATGTAGTTAATGTAAGATGGAGGAGAACTTCTGGGTCGGCGACGGGTTCCACTTTCAGTAAGCGATAAGGACGACGAGTCCAGCCAGCGTGACTCCCATTGCCAGACCCCCCACGCAACCATAGACTATGGAGCGAGTTGGTCACCATTTGTCAGCAGAAGTTGGTGGTGATGTAGTGGTTGGCAGTGTGGAACCCGGAGTTTGAGTGTTTTTTGCAATCCCGGAGATGTTTCTGAACCGTGGGGGGAAAAGGTTTTATAAAAATTTTGCCTGGTACAAAGCAAACATACATCAATCCCCATCATACGGACACTCAGATTTGCACCACTCACCACAGCCTAAGGAGCTTTGCTTCACTGGGTACACAGGTTTGCCATTTCTGTCAACCCTGGGTGAAGTAAAACCCAACCAAGCAGTGTTTGCACTCAATCCAAGGCGTCAGCACCAGTCTATTAGTCTTTTTCATACCCAGGTGGCCTTGGCCATGTCTTTCACTGGACTCGCAAAACTTACCATAAAGGCTTGTGAACATTTGAGGAGCATCAGAGCAGAAAACCTACAGCAAGCCAACTGCAGCCGGTCAACATCTGAGGGACGATGGGGGTCCCTGTTAGATGTGAGTTTAGGTCTGAATGTTTCCTGAGAAGATGCTCGCAGGTGTCGTGAGTCATGCAACATGTATTGCTGGGGTTGCACCTGCTGAAACTGTGGTAAATTTCATACGTGTCTAAGCAATGCTGAGTTGGTGCAGAAAGTTTGGGCTTCGGAGGAAGATGTAAGGAAGTTAATCTTCACTGAGCAGATGGAGAGTTGGTCACACTTGATTCAAACAGATGTTTTGATGGTATCAGACTCAGTGTTATGTGAGGAAACCTTACCTTGTAACAAAAACAGGTGTTGATCAATTAGCTCTCGACTACAATCCCACAGTTTTTGTGGCTTCACCTAAAACAAAAACTAGTATTATCATCAGTGGAAAGAAACTTGTTGTGGTTTATTGAGTCTACGCACGAGTCTCGGTATCATATTGCCTGCAACTGTATTCCGCTTTTCTTAAGGCTCTGCTCGAACCTTTAGTTCCTCCGCAGACGCGGGTGAGACGTCTGCCAGTGGATCCGTTCCTGCATCAACTCAAAACGCAGATGCGGTAGCTGGCATGACCTGGCAGGCTGGGAGGAGCACAGCCCCGAGGATCGATCCTGAGTTTCCGAGAGTGAATCTACTACATACACACAATACTTATCCGGCCCAAGAAACAATGGGCTAAAAAGCAACTTTTACTCCACCGTTTCTGGGAAAGTATGAAACTTGGCCTCACCGCAAGTTTCACCACATGCTGGGTTTCCTCTCCATGCTCTGGTTGCCTCTCACAGTCCAAAGTCATGTATCAGGTGGAGCAGTCACTTTATGCTGCCCTTAATATGAGGGATTGTGTTGCGTTTGTCTGCTGCACAGACAGATGAACGATCGCGGGGAGTTTATTACAATGCACGTAGCCCTGTAAGTCACCACGGACAAAAGGTGTCAACAAAATTTGAATTAGCAGTTAGCTTCAGACTGCTGCAGAAAAAAGCATCTGCGGAATGAATACATGTACAGTACTGTGCAAAAGTGTGAGGCACCTGTGGGAAAAATGCTGTAAAGCGAGGATGGTTCCAGAAATAATGCCATGAATATTTATTAACCAATAAACCTTCTAAAAAGTGCAGTAGAGAAAAAAAACCTCCGTCAGATCAATATTTGGTGGGACCACCCTTTGCCTTTAAAACAGCATCAGTTCTCTTATGCAAACTTGCATGCAGTTTAAGGTAGAGGTTGGTAGGTTCTTCCAAACATTTTGAGGAACTGGCCACGGTTCTTCTGCACACTTTGACTGTCTCTGCATGTCCTCCCAGACTGACTCGATCATGTTGAGATCAGGGCTCTGTGGGGACCATACCATCTGTTGCTGAAGATAGTTGTGTATGACTGAGATTGGGTGTTTGAGGTCATTCTCAGGCTGCACAATGAATTTGGGACCAACCAGAAACCTCCCTGATGGTAGAAAAGAATCTACCTGTACTTCTCAACACACATTCAAGTTGCATGCCTAACACTTTTGCACAGTACTGTAGATAAGCTACAGGTTAAACTGCTGTTGTAGATCATCGCGATCATCTGCGTGGACTGGCAGGAGGTCTCGCATATCGGGGCAGGGGGTCTCGCATATCAGGGCAGGGGGTCTCGACCTGGCAGTTAATTAGCAAGCAGGTAATGGGAAAATTAGCAGTGAATAGTAACTTAATAACTTGGAATCAGAGCAGCGAACAAACTGAACAAAAAGAATTTACCGCACTGAATACACAGCATTATGTTCCGTGAAGCTCAAGAGGAAGGGGTTTGTAGCAATTTATCGCGTCGCTTAACCGCATGATTGGAAAACACACTGACTCACCATCAGTCGCTACACGTCCGAGTCACCTTCACAAAGTCCCACAGCCTGTCCCTCGCAAGGGTTCCGTGCTAGTCAGGCTGAACCCCGGACAGGACACCAGTCCCCTGCAGGGTCGCCACACTTACAAATATTCATTCGCACAGTCACACATCGTGGGGCGACGTACAGTAACCAAGCAGCCTGAAACACGTGTCTTTGGACTGTGGGAGGAATCCAGAGCAGAAGCCACACAAACTCCATACTGACTGCTGGGCCTCCGTGCTGTTCGTAGAACAGACTGCATGCAGTAGATAAATAGAAAGCAGCTGATGGTCCGTCTGAAATGTAATTCTGCAAAGTCCTGTCCTTTGACAAACTCGCTGTTACACATATTATGCGTCAATATATTTCACGGACAGTCGCTTTCAAAAACATGCACGTGAATAAAGTCATTTATTCGTCCGTTCAGCATCCATAACTGCTTGCCCAACTTTGGTTCTCAGCGGTTTGGAACCTGTCCGATGAATTCGACAGAAAACTCGGTGTAGAAGCGTTTCTATGCAGGGCGATTTAGAAACAATTCAACACTTTACTAATGCATCACTAACTAAGTATTATATGAACTTGTTAACCAGTTTGTGCAGTAAAGGGGGGGGGGGACACATCATATTGTTCAGCTCCTACCTACAGCACAATATGATAAAGTACAGCAGCTCAAACTTCAAAATCCAGTGCCATGTAATATGAAGCTTAGCAGTATGTATATATTTGCTATACATGAACACACATGAATAGCCGCCGGAGCGAGAGAAAAGCTGTTCCCCGTGAGCATTCGAAAGGTGGCCCCACGCCGACAACCATTTTACAACCCCCACCAACCTCCTGAAGATCTCGGTCCTGTATCCGCACGGCAACTCACATTGTTCTCGGTTCCCAGTCTGTCTGATGCAGGTTTAATACGAGTCAGCATCACCTTCCTCAGGTTATTTCTGCCCTCAGGTCTGCTCACGTGTTCTGAGGAATGTGTCCAGTTGCTGTCGTTGGTTTCGGAGTGGGACTCGCTGCTTCCCACACCAAAGAGATGGCGAGCAGAGCGGAACCCAGACCCAGCGGAAGGACTTTGCAGAAGCACTTCCCTGGCCACTTGCTCTCCTTTGTGGTGCTTGTGCAGACATTCAGAATCTCTGATGCTGACATGACTCCAGCCAGTTCTTAGCCCATTATTCTCCAGTTCTGATGTCAGCTTTACCCCACCGACCAGGATCTTCATTATCGGAACATCTGGTGTGTCTGTAGAAGAAGTGGAAGGACCAGGGGCTTAGAATAACCTGCAAAATTTTCCTTACTACCTCCCTTTCCATTTCTCCTTTTTCTTTTTGCCCTCCACTCTCATACCATCTGCGAATTGTAGACCTTCCACTGACAGAAGCTTAAATCATTCAACATTCAGAAGTAAATATGACAAACAACTAGCATTAAATCACTTTGTTCACGGGAACGTCACAACGGCGGTCCGGCACTTGTTCCAGTTTGAACGTAATGTTCCTATAATTTTTGGGCCAACTGTAAGGGACAACGGAACTAACTATAAGGGGCATTTCACACCACATGTGGAATTTTGGACACACCCACACCTGGATACCTGACCTGGACACCATGGCAACCTTAACACGTGTGTTTAGTTACAACCAGGAAAGACCTAGTCGCCACGATGCTCCTCTTTAAGCCCTTCTGTAGGAGGACTTCCCCTGACCTGTCCTGATCTCCCTGCTCCGGCCTCCAAAAAATACCTCGGAGAGCACCTTCCTTCAGCTTTCCTACAGCACAGCGGGGCCAGACCACACGTAGCGTGTGAAGTGCCCTTCAGAGGCTGAAATGAAAGGCTGAGGAAGGAGCAGCTAGCATTCGCGATCGCGGGGATTATCTGACGTTCTCGAACAGTGAGATCTTCCCGCTGAGTCGCTTCATTCGCACGTCTTCGCAACTCGTCTCTCAGCCAAAGTGTTTCGGTCTCCGTCGCCGACCGAGAAAAAATGATAACGTGAGCAGTTGTTTCGTGTGGCTGGTCGCATTAGGAATCGCAAATTTTCAGTCCGAACAAATTCTACTTTGTGTTTGGCACTTAAGAAATAGAAACGAGAGTCTTCGTGGACAGTGCAGTGATGCAGCAAGTATTTGTAGAGTCGCGGTGAGGGCAGCAGGCGAAAAACGCGTCCCTTACTAATGTTATTGTCCAGGTTTGGGTCACGGCGGTCTTGATCCGATGCTGACAGCTAGGGGCACGAGGCAGTGATTTTTTTTCCAGATGGAAAGCAACTGCGCCAACTGTTTCCACAGAGGTAGAAAAGTCAAGAGACACCACAGCAGCACGCCGTTCGCGAACCCGTCGCAGTGTCCTACAGGAGCCCTCCCCCCCCCCGACACTTTCACAAGACACCGGCAAGACTTCCCTGCGGCGAAGCAGGACGCCACTCCTTCTCCAGGTGCCTGGGGGAAACGCTAAACAGGAGGCCTAGGGTGAACGTGAAAATGCTTACTTAGTGCTTCTGTCCTCTGGCGATGCCCCGATGCAGGAGGTGGACCCTGAACAAGAACCTTCAGAGGAGAGTGAGCAGCTCCGGGGTGGGGGGGGGTGGTGACAGAGGACAGGTGGATAGCGGCCATCGATCACGTCTGTCCCGTCGACACCAGAGAGCAAGAACATCGCCCAAAACTCCACAGCAAACCCATTTACCTGCGAGATGCAGGGCTGCACTTCAGGCGTTTGGATGATGAAGGCGCGAGCAGCTCGGAAGCGCGAGCAGGACCTGATCGGCGAAGCGCAGTCAGATGCAGCAGCACAGCCCGCATCAGATGAGCAGGTGCTGGCGCTGGAGATCGAAAGTGGGGGAGTGTGTGTGTGTGGGGGGGTGAGGGGGGGGCTGGTTGAAAATGGGAGGCACGTGTGAGCTCGGCAGGGGAGCGGGTATGACAAGGCAATGCATCAGAGCGCAGATCAGGGGCCAGCGTACGTCACCGGAGAGGTGGCTTCCAGCCCGCTGCCCTGACAGCTGCTTAGTGTCGGATCCGCTGCCGAATTTGCTGGGCCGCGGCGCGGTAACGGCGCCTGTCACGCCGGCGACGAGGGAACGGCGCGGTTCTTGGTAACCGAACAGACAGAATCCATTTTCTCCGAGGTCAGCTGACGGCGGGCAAACGTCCGCAGCTGCAGCAGCCGGAACTGAGATAAAAGCAAAAGTTTGCGTGGAGGAAGCCTGGAGTCGTCTTCTATTGTCTGGAGGAGAAAAAGCGAGTCGGGTTATCGACTCGCGAGCCCCCGGTTGTCCCACAGCAGCGAGGGGGAGGTCAATGAACGGGCTATTTTAGGAGAAGCGTCAACGGGGAAGGTAATCGTGCACCAGCTACGCCGAACATTTTTTCTATCAGCTGCGAAGAAAAGTTAGACGTGTAAATGACTCTGCCGGGGCGATAATGGTATTAATACGAAGAAGGGTGAACGGTGGGAAAGACACAGGGTTTTGTTCTTTTTTTGGAGCGAAGGCAGGAGAATTTTGACAGTTCTTGTCGCACACAGACAGGTGCGCACGAACACATTAGGGCCCCCGCATCACACGAAAACACACCCTGCTAGAGCACCGCCGTCACTGTTATTAGTGAGCCGTCGGCGAGGTGGGGGATGGGGTGGGGTGCGCCGGGGGTGGCGGTGCAACAAGGATGGTGAAGGTCTTGAAGAAACCCAAGGCCGCAGCGGCTCTTCTGCATTATGTCAGACGCAGGCGTCTTCCTCCTGACTGATGGCAAAGGCACGTCTTCGAAGGCAGAACCTGCAGCAGCAGACAACTTTCCAACAGCTACGATATCCCCCCCCCCACACACACACAGTCTGGTGGCATCAGGAAGACCCTTTTTGTCACATGACGGTTGGGCTCCAGACACATCTTTTGTTGTCATATATACATCCTGGAACAATGAGAACCGTTTATACGTCATGAACCGAGTCGATCAGTGATTCACGGATGGTGTTTCCTTCTCACGTCCGTCGTTTGGTTTTATTTTTTTTTTGCTTTTCAAGGGCTGCTTGAGCCTTCTAACATCTGCCAGAAATTCTGTAAATTCTGTAAATTTGGCCCTCTGAGGGTATTTTGTCCTACTGTGAATCCGTGTAGAAGTCGCCCTTTTTTGCAACGCTTTCTTCTCGACATCCCCACCACCGCCGCCTCACGTCTCAGCTGGGAGGCTCCTGAGCACCGGCGGGTGTCTTAATGCTTCGCCCGTGCGGCCTTTTTTCTTTCGGCCGGGGTTCAGCGCGACATCCACGGCCGTGACGCGCAGCAAAAAGTGCGGGATGAAGGGCAGCGGTGTGCGCTCCACCAGGCTTGGCCAACAAAGGCGGCATTACCAGATAAAAAGGACCACCCATTCAAATTAAAATAGAGCCCGGTCTCACGGCAAATGAGATACACACGTTCCATAATCGAATGGTACCCATAACCCCCTTATAAATGACAACATAAGTGTTATCTCTTTCTGCACATGGCGAGTCACTGAAATCAATTCCACCACCGGTCGCCCGGACGTAGTCGCAGCCCCCGCTGCCACGTGCCTCCGTTTATCTGCTGCTTTGCCCACGGTGCCGGAGTGCAGGAGGGGCGGCTCTGGGTGGGATTGTTCACATATAGAGATACGCTTTGTCAGATTAAGACATTACAGGCGATAGAGCAGCGAGTTTGGTGTAAGTGGCTTGTGACGTTTACTGCACCCTAGTGGCCAGTACATGAATAACAATTATTATTATTATTATTATTGTTATTGTTATTGTTATTATTACTAGTGAGAGGGAGTTGAGCTGACTGGGATTGTATGGTTATGTGAAAAAGAAGCCAATGTTTCTCCACCTGTGGTTGCTTGGTGGACGAGTGCAACAACGGTCTGAAACCGGCGGCGGAACGAGGGCCGTCTCTCAGTCGGAGCCGCCGAACCCGTCTCGGCTTTCGAGAAGGGCTTCAAAACACATCTCTTCCAGGCGCACTCCTCTCCTTCTGTCCTCTCCGCTTCACACACGTTCCTTACAGTATCGCCTTTGAAACGTCTGCTCCCCACCAGTCCTTCACGCGGCGGCTCGTGCGTCGCAAGCCGGCCAAACTGCGGCGCTCGACTAAACGGCCGTACCTGTGTTTCCCTGTGCGGCTGAGGAACGCAGCTTCGCGTCGCTGCGGAGAAAGGCGCGTGCAGCTCAAACAAACGCAAATGTGATATTCATTGTTCTTCCGGAAGCGAACTCGGCGAGTGTTTGGCTTTAAGCAGGACGAGTGCGTCCGAAACGGCGCAGAATGTGCTGAAGTGTGTTTCCTATTCAGTAGACACTGCGCCAGTGAAAAGAGCAGAAGAAGAGCCATTTATCTTCTTGTGCTCAAAGGGCTTTGTTACTATATAAATGTTAATGCTCCCCTTGCTGACAAAACAGCCACAGGTTTTTAATGAAAGAATGAGTGACAAGAGAGGCAATGCAGGGATAATCCTACTTTTCAATCCCTCTTTAGAAAAGAGCTCTTTTCCAAAATGTCACATTACAATATATTTAAAAAAAAAGACTTATTTGGAAAGACGCAGCTTCTGCCACATTTTTCCATGATTGGCTTGAAAATATTTGTATACGACGTGCAAATGAAACAGACACGTTTGGATCCTAAATAATGAAAAGATAGGAAATGTTTAAAACCCGGCTCTGGTGCTCTGTTTTACTTCTGTTTGAAGAGGTATATCGTCTCAGAAACGACCACGGGAGGAGAAGCCTGCAAAGAAGCCCCTGAGACAATCCAGGGATCATATAGAGGAACATCTGCAAGGAATATGGCTTCACTCCCAAGTCTAAATGCGGGGTCCCCAGGAGAGTGGTGGAGGACAACGGTGCCCAGATCGGTTGGGACATCCACATCCAGACAGATAAACAGCTAACCAACCAGATTTAGTGGTAACGGACACGGAAAAGAAACCAGCCCTGGTGGTGGATGCGACAACTCTGAGTGAAGAAGGAACGTGAGAAGCATTGAAAGAGGAACTGGAGAGAATGTGGATAGTGAAAACCAAGGTGGTCCCACTGGTGATAGGAGCACTTGGGGCGGTGACCCCTAAGCTGGAGGAGCGGCTTCATCAGACCCCAGATATGAGAACATGGGTCTCAGTCCAGAAGAGCGCAGTCCTAGGAACAGCAAAAACATTGCGCCGTACCCTCGGACCCCCAGGCCCGGCTCCTCATTAAATTATCCTCTGTTTGCGTCGGGTTTTTCTAAAACGCTTTCGGTGTCCCAAAGCGCAGTCGATTCATATGTAAATTGTATGACTTCACATGTGAAGAAAGGGAGAAATTGCATTATACAGGGGACCCAGAGTGGGCCCTTGAGGGACTCTCCAAGAGAGATCTCGGCCTTTGGAGAGCCTCGAGTGAGCCTCAAGCGGAACATGTTAATTCACAGATCAGTCTTGCTATATTGTGCAAACCTTGATTCACGCCCTCAGAGAGGGACAGGAGATGTCCGTCTGTACGCAAGAGCCGGACGATGGCATCGGCCGTGAGCAGAAGCCATTTCGAAAATTAGTTTCCTACAGGACAACGTCGTACCTTCAGACGGAGACTAATAACACAATTGTTTTAATGCTCGGGTGCCGCTGTGGGAAACGTAACATAAATAAAACTGTTATTTTGGGTATGGAAGTACATATAAAATACAAACAAAAATGTTCTTGAGGGAAAATGTAAAAACTTTACTTTGAACCCATTTTCCAAGATGTATGGCCCTGGAGTAAGTGAGGCAGTTTCCCATAAGCAGTAGAGAAGCAATGAGCTCAGCAATTGTGGCGTCGCACTCCATTTACAGCAGGAGTGCATTTCTTTTGGATCCGAGGCACACGGTATCACCGTAGGGGCTGCCATGAGTGTGTATACAGCATTTGTTGCTGTCCAACGGAAAGCGTCTCTCAGGCTTTGTCCTCAGCTCCTCTCCGCTGTCCCTGTACAGCTTTTTGCGCTTCAGGTCCACCCTTGCGCGATCCATCTTCTCAGCTGCAGTCATTCTTTCTCACTTCATCTAATTCTTCTTCGTAAGATCCCGAGTGCCTTCGGAGGGGGGTCAGGGTGCCGCCGCCGGATGTGGTGGGGTCCCACGGATTGACACCTCAGACCGATCACTGTGAGAGAAGTCAAACGTGCAAAACCAGCACCGTCGACCTCGGCGAATGTTTTTAACCACTGTAATATCAGAGCTTCTACACATGAAGTTCCAGGACGGCGGCACGAGAACAAACTAATCTGTGCCGACCTGTCAGTAAGAACAGGCATTAAAACCACCGGTAATCTTCACATTTCCTCATCTGTTGTTTTCAGCTACCTACCATCACCGTATTTCCTCTCCCACCACCCAGGGGGCCTCGACAGCAGGGCCGAGCCCGTGGCAGACTCAAAGCCAGGAATTCACTCAAACCCGTGACCGCCGTCTAATACCAACTGCTCGATTACTAGCGCAGTTAAACTCACTGCCGCTTCTTTCCGTCCTGAACTCCATTTCAAAGTTTGGCATCTGAACAACGGGTGAAATGCAAAAGAAACCCCAACAGTTGCTGAGGGGGCCTGACTGATAACTCACCCTTGGGGTTTCCAGATGTGAGTGCTGACTCCGTGCTGTGGTCAAGGCGACGTGCGGCGGCCCCACATCCACGCCAGGCAGCTCCAGCTCAACACCTCCTGGTACCTCTGCCTGTTTTTTTTTCTAGGCAAGAGGCAGTTTCATAAAAACAGGCCTCCTGTTGCGTGGATCTCAGCGCTTGCACTTGTCTTACCGAGCTGGATGCTGTCACGGTCGCGTTAGGCGTCCGCTCTACCCCCTGCTACGCTCACACCAGGCGAATGCATCACTATAATATGCTTAAGTAAGGGGTTAGACTCCGGAGAGGTGGGCCCAGCCGTCTTATACGCAACGCAAAGCCCACATCGGATCCCTAACGCTCTTCCACATGGGCTCTACGAGGTGGAAACAGATTATTCCTCACATAAAGCTCCTCTGTGCTTTATGCCGCTTTTTATGCACATCTGTGATGCTATGAAGAAATTATTGAGTCGCAGTAATTATGCGGCGAATGATTTACATACCGCGCGCAAAAAAAGTTTTTCCAAGCTCGTGAACAAAGATGTAATTTCTCAGGGAAAAATAGTGCCTCTCTGGCCCCATGTTTCCATAAGCCAGTGTCGCTGTAGTCGCAATAAAAAAAAATGTTACTCGCTCGGTTCTCTCCACAGTTAGGTATAGAGGTAACGCTCGATATGCACAGCCGCAGTTATTCGCAGCTTTTTTTTTGTTCCACAGCTAAACTTTTAATATCATAATGCAGAAATTCCCCTGCGAGAAGGGAAGAATGTCAACATTCACAGGTGGTGCCAGTAGCTCCTTCCTGTACCACACGGACCTACTGTTCAGTACGGCAGCCTGTAAGGGAACATACTTTGCCGACATCTTTATAGTCTTATGTCTCGTGCTGTGTTACTACACGCTGGTGGAGGGGCTCCGTTTTAATCCCCTGTGTTTTTGCCAAACTGCACGACAACGTGATGCACCATCTGCACCAACGAGGTGTTTTACGGTGGTTTAGTGATATTTGGGAAAGGTGATTTGGGGGGTTTTTGAATGGGCTGGGAACACCTTATAGTCTATTATCTATAAATCCATCAATCCTTTCTGCTGAAATTAAAACGCTTTCAGCCGAACAGAAGAGGACGGCTCTGTTGTTGCGAAACAATAGCCCAGCGTTATATATATTCTCTGCTGCTCAAGCTGTAGGAGAAATAGAACTTTTTGGTTGAGGACAAGGAGGGTGAAGTTCACAAAGGCCATCTGGATAAGAGTGGTTAAGCTGAGGATGCTGCGACGATTTTGATGAAATATAAATAGACCTTTCTGCAACCTGTAGGAGCCTCGCATGCCGTGTGCTCGTGATGACATGCTGCCTTCAGAAGTGAGGTGGGTTTCACCCGGCGCCCCAAGCAACAGTACCCGCATACAGACTTCACACCCATCAGCCTTGTAGACATCTGGGCCACACCAAGGTTTCCTTAGCATATGTTCCGATGGTTCTGACCCTTGGGTTGTACCTCTGCCAGGCACTGTTCAGAAGGAGGAAGTGTGATGTCTAGCCCTGCTTCAAGAAGTATTAACAAGCTACCGACAAATGGAAGCTTGGGCCAGCAGTGCGTAAATAATGTATGAGCTAATGACCACCACCTCTCACCACTGCCGTCCCCGCTGTCACCGTTTGTCCATTACACCACCCCCTCCCCCGGGGATTGTTAGGACAGCTTTAGGGCCCTGTGAGAGGAACTGGTCTCTAGCCATCAAGGTGAAAGCTGTTCCTGGTGTAGAGGTAGAACCTCACGGCTACCCTCTGGATATTTCTGCAATATATTCAGACTGTATTTAAAAAAAACAATTAACCCATTAACTGGTCAATCCTACAGTTGACCGGAGGGTTAGGGTTAGGGGGATTAGGGGGGTCAGGGTTAGGGTTACCAGCGCAGCTCATTTTCACGTCAGTCAAGCTGGTCGCTTTAAAACATAACAGTGCAGCACAGTTTCCATTCTGCCGTACTTTACGTACATTATTTACACGTTTATATCTTTGATAATTTTATACTCTGCATGTTACTACAGTACGTGAAACGTGCCGTGGGAGATGTTACGCTGTACAACGCGGAGGACGGGGTGAGGTGCCGTACTTCTTCTTGCTCGTATCAGAATTGCCAGCACTCATCTAAATGCTGAATGCAGAATGACGGCAGTAAATCACATCATCTCAGAACCCCGAGATGAATATGAAGCCGTGGCCCTCGGCCATCTATTTACAGAGGGATCCTGAGCCAAAGCGGCGCTGTTTGTGCAGAAGAGCCCACATCCTGCCGGGCGGAGAGGGTTTGCCAATTGTTCCGGGTTCAGGAAAAAAGCAGCTTCTTCCCCGCTGGATTTGTTTGTACTTTTTAGCTAGAGGAGTGGAAGCTGATGTTTATTTTTCATATAAAATACATTTTTTCAACAGCCATTTTTTTTAGCAAGTCTTGAATACATTAATACCTGGCTACACTAAATAAATGCACTTAAATCAGTCGTGATGTAGCCAAAGTGCCTTATTCCTTTAGTTTGTTTCCCCCCGGATTCATTCCTTTTAGTCAAAAAACATAAATTACTTTGATTTCACTTTGAATAAATTAAATCATCGTTGCTTAAGGACAGGAAACTCAGTGAAAAAGACACCCGTGGGAGTGCGTGTGGTATGTGGTTCACTGAAAGCACTTGCCATTGAGCAATAACCATCCATGGGGTTTTACTTTATTTGTGTTAAAGTCATAAAGTACACAAATAAAAAAAAAATCACACGAGGCCGCGTTTGCGCAGGTTTTCTCACCAGCTTCCATTGCTACAGGATGTCATACTGGTTGCAGAGCAAGAGGTGTGAAGCGGTTAAGGAACTGACCACTACCCTGTGCCACAGCGAGTCTCACTGCTGTTCAGACATGGGTTCAAGTCCAGTTCAGTCTCTATGCTCCCCGTGTGTCTGCATGTGTTTCCGCTTCCTTCCGCAGTCCAAAGACACGTGTTTCAGGTTTATCATTATGAATGACCTCTCGCGTGTGGGTGTGCCCTCTCCAGGGTATGGTCTCCTAGCTTAGCGCCCGGTGACGACGGGATCGGCCCGGACAGGCGATGGAAGAACAGATTCAAAGATAAATAGAATGCTATCGCAGTGTAGAATTTATATAGTGTGGAGGCACTTGGCAACAGCTATTCATCTCCTGGGTGTGAAGGCCCAGGACTAAGCGTCAAAACGAAGAAGAAGCATTTGTTGAACACCCTTATACAGCAGGTGTACAGGGGAGCACGAAATGAAGATCCTCAGGTCCATGGCGCACAGAACGGGATCCAGGCCTCCAGGTGGGACAGCAGTGGTCTCGTGATGACCAGGGTGAGTGCAACGGGGCAGTGGCTATCGAGGCCGGTAATTTCTTGTGCACCGGGGTGATGGAGGTGGTTTCAGAGCACCAGGGATGATGTCACTGAAGACCTCCACAAGTTCACTAGCACACTAATACCCGGCTGGGGATACCATCTGGATCTGTAGCTTTTGCCAGAGCCTTCTTTGTTTCGGCTAGGGACACAGACAGCACCTGGTCACCCGGGGGGGAGTTGCCGCTTTCATGGCTGGGGGTCACGGTCGAGGGCCTCGAATCAAGCGTAGAAGTCTTTCGACCCGTCTGGTAGGGTCACATTCCCATCATCAGCGCTGCTGTTCTTGTCCCTGTAGTTGTCCATGGCTTTTAATGGCCACGTCCTCCTCGGATCATTGTCCACAAAGTGCCCCAGGATCCTCTGGGCGTAGGCTGCCTTGGTCTTCCTTACGCCCTTGGTGAGATGAGCCCTAGCCTGCTTTCAGCACCATGCCGCTGCCAGATTCAAGAGTGATTTTCAGGCCTTCAGAAGCACACACATCTTTTGAGTTAAGAAAAGGCTTCTCTTGTGGTTGCATGGTGACAGCCTTGGGGGGGAGAGGTCACATCATCTACACACACTTGGCAATGTCGCCAGTGACAGACGACGCGTTTTCTACCAAGTGCGCACAGTTAGTGTGAGCAGTGGCGGTTCTGAACACGTTCCAATCTGCGCGACCAAAACAGTCCTGCGGCGCTTCGGTCGGCCCCTCGGACCGCGTTTCTGTTTGCTTCGCGGCCGGTTCTGATCTCCTCATCGGCGGCCTGCAGAGGGGCCTTAACAGCAGTGGGGCGCGACCTGAAAACGCCGGATTCTCTCCACATGCGTGACTACAGTGCGCCATTGGTCGTGAGGGCTGCGCATGTTGTTTTATTTGATTTGTTTGCCTCGGAGAAACTAACCTCTCAGAAATGTGCAAATGAGCTTTAAATACTTAGCGCTTCTCCTCCTGAGGGCTTCTCTACATCCAAGGCATCCGTTCCTCAGACTGGAAGCCTCCACCGTCTTGCATCCAAACCTTTGCTTGGCCTTGCAGCAGAGTAATGACAGAAAAATGGGCAATATTGAAAAAAAAAAAAAAAAAGACTATGGCGATGACTTTGCCGCTTCAAGGACATCTGAACAACACATCTATCGATTGTTTAATCCGGGTGCTCCATGCTCCTCGCAGCACGAAGCCTTCGGATGCAAAAGGGCCGCGAACGACCTTTCAGTCAACCGTGTACAACAAACACTCGGCAGGAAAAGTAATAGAACAAGTTAAGCACTAAAGTCTGCTGCGATGAAGTGGCTCATCTGTGCGCACGGAGGGGAAAATCTCAGCGGTGCAAACAGAGCAGTCGCTCAAAAATCAGAGACCCGCTGTTCTAGTATTTAGCACAAACAGACGGCCGAGGGCCGTGGCTTCACATTCATGTAGGGCTTCTGAGATTATTCTTCAGTCAGCATTTAGATCAGCGCAGGCAGCTATTCTGAGCACGGAGAAGTTCTACTGCGTTCCCCAGCCGCACGGGATTCGCACAGCGGATCCCTGACTTACGGAGGGAATCCATCCATCCACCCAGCGTCAGTAACCGCTTTATCCCGATCAGAGTTGCAGTGGTCCGGAGCCAGTGTGCTGGGCGCTGGGCTACGAAACAACTGCTGGATCGCTTGTTTTGGAATGTGGGAGGAACCCAGAGCGTCCAGAGGACACCCGTGCAGATATGGAGAAAACATGTAAACTTTGAACACGCTGGATTCGAACCGACGCCCAAACGGTGCGGGCACTGCAACAGAGTGCAAACCAAAATGGCAAACGCTGCCTTAAGCGCAGCTCGGCCTCTGACGGAGTTCCGGATTTTGCTTTATTTACAATGTGAAATATAACAACACGACCAGAGGACAAAACCCCCGCCGGGGGACTCAAAGCGCACGACCGACACATCCTGGCTCGTCGGGGGTCTGACCGGCGGGGTCTCTGCCCGGCTCATCAGAAGAGAGGACGCGAGAGAGACGCTACTGTTCTGTCCTCAAAATGAAATGAAATAAAAACCCGGGAACCTGCCGCCCCGCGGAACTGTCACGGCGCTGACGTTGGCCTTACTTTCCCTCGATAAGCAACATACAGCTCAACTCAGTAAAAAGTGCGCTTCGCCAGCAGACCGAGATGCAGGCACAGACAAGGACTAGTTAAAGCGCAGTCACCTAGTCCAGTACCACCATTTCTACCAGCACACCAGTAGCTGCGTATATAACTGAGCAGGAGCCCCTGATCGACTCCACGTCTCAGTCAGCTGAAAAACTCCGAACCTGATCAATCCCAGTTACGTCTGTCAGCAACGGATCGACTGGCCTAGCATATAGCGTTAGCTAACAACTAGTTAAGGCTAGTTTAAGTGGAAATATTAAGCCCTTTGGCTATTTTTTAATTCAACAAGTAGAGGCCCAGAGGTGTAGGACTTTGCTGAAGGGCACAGCAGTAGCCTTCCACCATGTCGCTTGACCTCAAGACCCTCAGCAGGAATCCACAGACATCTCCCGGAAGTCAAACCACTGTCCTTGAAACAGCATCAGGGGGTTGCTGCCCCCCCCCCCCCCCCCCCCCCCCCCCCCCCCCCCCCCCCCCCCCCCCCCGCCCCCCCC
>UFQX01000447.1:120031-165845 GCA_900497675.1 Arapaima gigas
GGGGGGGGGGGGGGGGGGTCAGTTTGACATAAACACAACAGCCGGAACAATTCTGAGTCCACAGGAACCAGAAGCGAGAAACTTTGAACTATACAGGGGGAACTTGCGGGAAAAGATGCCTTTTCCGTTGTGCTCAGCGGAGCGGAGCCGGCCTGAAACGGACACCGTCAGCTGGAAGAGCGAGGAGATATTTTCGGCTACTGTAACAAGGTACGTCGAGGCGGTGACCCAGGGTGGGAGGAAACCTGTAATACGGCGTTCGGAATTCCTCCTGCCGGTCGACCCCATGGGATGAAATCACTCAAGGTGGCTGAGATTTAAAGATGACTGTGGAAGCGTGGCTCTAATTCCAGTTTTTATGACTAAATGGAGAAGAGGTTTGCCGGGCTGTGTTGAAATAGGTGTCACGCACACGCATTTTCAGCAAAGGAAAAAGTCCGTCTCCGTGGCTCAAAAGCAAAATTCAAACCAAGGAGGAAGGCCAAATTGGACTGTTGTTTGTTGAACTCATCAAATGGATTAAGGGACAAAAACTGCCACTTGCACCAGATGGAGCTCTGCGTTTGTGTCTGAGGCCAGCTAGCAAAAGTGACGGAGGGTAAAAGACGGTAAAAACCGGATTTACCGGAGCAGGTGAACCGTCCACATGAGCAGGTGAGACCGAACTAAAGCGCAACGTTTAAGCTCCCATGACGACACCATTCCTATTTCTAAAGGTAGGCTAGAATATATCTGTGAACGCCGGACGCCCCAGAAAGGACATTTCATGGCGGACATCATTTTTACGTCGCGTGTGGACAATAAAGAAAATAAACGTGTCTGTCCTGCCCTGCGGCGCCAGATGAGAGCCCAGCCCCCGGAGGAGAACATGCAGAACGTGCTGTGTCTCTGTGTGCGGAAAGGGAATGTTTGTACTTATCTCTTTTTTTAAGAGAACAATTTTTATCTCGGCTTCCGTTTAATCCGTTGCTTTCTGATATATTCATTGAAAAGAGAAAAAAGTCGTTTCACATGCATAAAAACCAAAAGCCCGCACTTCCATTCCTTTAACTTTGCAGTATCTACAGAAATGTAACGCGCGCAGCCCTGTTAAAATTCATGAGGCTTTTCGCCGTGCGCTTCTGTAACGGATTGACGCTCACACTTTCTGGAGTGTGACACCATTTGTGACCTGCTCTTGTGGGACAGGTTGGGTTAGATGTTTTGGCAGCAGCGGTCAGTGGGCAGCGGTGTGAGAGGAGTCTTGGGGCCCAGTGGGCCGCTGGCGGGGGTACAGGATGGAAAGGGGCAGGAGGAGGTTTTGGCTTTGTGGAAGAGATGCCCCCCCCGCAACGCCCTTCACACTTTGTAAGCATGCCCACCCACCGACGTCCCCCCCGAGAAGGCAGACAGGCACGACGCGAGTAATGTGAGCAGCTCGCGACTCTCATCGCTCTCTTGGAGGGGCTCGAGCCACGTTCTCCTCGCACTCCGTGGCCTTTCAGCTCTTCCCTGAACGGGCCAAAGCGAGGGGGGGGGGAGAAAAAAAATCGCTTTCCATTCTGTCTATTTCTAACACTCGTGGGACGTGCGGCGAACGGTGCCGTGGACGGAAGACGGCCTTCTGACAGGCCGCTTACGGATCGGGACGATTCGCTATAAAACCGTACGGAAGAGTATAAGGACGCGCCGCCGCCTGTTGAAGAGTGTAACTTCACCCTTTTTTTTTTTTGCATTTACACCACCCCGACTCACCAGCAAATGTCTCACGAAGGTTTTCGCCATGCCAGCCTATGTTTTACTGCTTTTATCCCCCCAGTGATCAGAAATATATGTTGATATATGCCTCCCTAAGAGCGTGTTCTGATTTTTGCCGAATACCCTCCGCCACTCGTCGCAACCCCAATTTCAGACTGCGGAGACGTCCTGATGTTTATTTCTGAAGGGGGGCCACTCAGTCATCAATCACAGCTGGTTGTATGGAATCACTTGTGATTGACTGGAGGTGCTGAACGACCCTCGACCTGATTTCGCACAAGTCTTGAGCCCCCGATACCTAAAATACGCCTTTTTCCTACCGGGGCTGCGGTGGTCTTGGTGCGACACCTCATCAGCGTGCGGCAAAAGGGCGAATCGCGCGAGTCTTTGCTGTGATTGCTGCGCGGGTCTGGTGACCAAACGGTCATTTTTAAACTAAGACGAGGAAATACGACCCTTTGCCCGTACAGTAGTTGCTTCAGGAAAATATTCTCTGACGAGGAACGGGAACTTTCGCAAACTTCGAAGGTCCGATACATTCGCTGCGTTAGAAAAAAAAAACATTAATTGAAATTTATTCATTTGTCAGACACTTTTCTACAAAGGGATTTGTAGTGAATACCATTCAGTTTAGCGGACTCCTTCATCAGCGGTGACTTACAGTCCTGTGCAAAAGTGTGAGGCACCTGTGGGAAAAATGCTATAAAGCGAGGATGGTTCCAGAAATAATGCCATGAATGCTTATTAACCAATAAACCTTCTAAAAAGTGCAGTAGACAAAAAAAACCTCCATCAGATCAATATTTGGTGGGACCACCCTTTAAAACAGCATCAGTTCTCTTATGCAAACTTGCATGCAGTTTAAGGTAGAGGTTGGTAGGTTCTTCCAAACATTTTGAGGAACACAGTTCTTCTGCACACTTTGACTGTCTCTGCATGTCCTTGCAGACTGACTCAATCATGCTGAGATCAGGGCTCTGTGGGGACCAGACCGTCTGTCACAGGAGTCCTTCTTTTTTGCTCAACATAGTTGTGTATGACTGAGATTGAGTGTTGGAGGTCATTCTCAGGCTGCACAATGAATTTGGGACCAACCAGAAACCTCCCTGATGGTAGATAAGAATCTACCTGTACTTCTCAACACACATTCGAGTTGCATGCCTAACACTTTTGCACAGTACTGTACAGCACTGGATGTACTGCAGTATTCTGGCTCCAGCCACTGTACACCGGTGACGTTACCCCAGTGTCACACCAGCTGTCCCCAGCAAGGGTAGCGTTGCCCAAAGGAGACCGTTGGGTCCGTAGATTTCTCGGATGACAAAGTCAGCAGACACAGGAATACGGTGCGCTGCAGAGTTTAATGTCGGTACGTGAGACGCGCTGAACTATTTAGAACATTTACAGGTCCAAAAACAGGAGAATTACATACGCAGTAAACAGCACTGATCACACAGGCTGTACAGCTACTCACGTCGCCTTGCGCCTCCTTTCCCCTCGTCCTTCAGAGCCCCCCTTGGAGAAGCTCCACCCCTTGTAGATCAAACCGTCATTAAATGACCATAACAGAACATAACACACGGAACTTTTAAACGTTCAGCACGTGCCAGATAAAACACGACGATTTAACACCAGACAAGATACAGCGTGAAAACAGTGTGAGCAAAAACACACTCAGCTGTCAAGTATGAGTGGTCGTTTCCAAAATGGGGGAGGCGGGAGTTGGAGGTCAATAAAGTTCATTCAAAAGGTGGCCTCTGTTTGGCAGCGCAGGAACGGATCAGTGTATCATGGAACAACAAATGGTGAGTCCCGCAGTTCAAACAAACAAACAAACAAACAAACATTATCACCAAACACCTGAAATCGTACACGCAGACCAAACATCGGTGCTGAAACTGCGGTAGATGTTCCGAACAGCCGTAGCCGGTACGAACAGTTCGCACTCGCTAGGTCTGTGGAGGAAACCCCACAACCCCCCCATGCGGCCGCTGTGAGACAACAGTCCTGCCCGCTGTGCCACCGTGCACACCGGACCTAACCACGTTTGAGGTTTTCAAGCTCGGCCTGATGACGGCAACCGGTCGGGTGATCTGTCCCGAGGAATTAGGCTGGTTTATCGGCAAGGTGGAACCCCCGCAGAGGCGCGCGCGCGCTCTCCCATTTATGAGCACGTTCACGGTCCTTCGAAGCAGCGCGAACGTGCTGCTGAATTCACGCTCGTCCTGAGGCCAACACTGCACCGGTTCCTTGGCGTGCGTCGCTCGGGGGCCGGCGAGGCATTTCGCGGTGGTGTTATTTAATTATTTCTTCTTTTTTTTTTGGTTAATAAGCAGCGAGACGCAGCCAGCAAGACGCACTCGCTCCACGGCACACCAACTGTTGCAGGAGGCCAGACTTATCTAAAGCCCAAGAGAGAAGGCGACTGTGCGGCCCGAGCGCTTCGCAGGCCACATCGCATTATGGCGCACGTTTACTTGCATTAAGGGGGAGCTGAAAACGGATTAAAACTGACAGACAGACTGATGGTGAACAGATTCAATTTAATTTGTACGTATGATCGTGTAGTCGCATTTTTCATCGGGAAGGCTGAGCGCCGTCGTGCCAGCGAAACTTGCCACCGTCGGTTGTTTAAGAGAAACAAATCAAAGCTGACAGATTTCGGTGGCTAATGACTCCAGAGGACCCGCCGGTGGGCCATTTCTCATGTGCTGGCCCAGCAACGCCGGCATTATTCAAGCTGAAAAAAACGGCGACATACTACCGTCTGTAGAGAAGGACACGCTATTGATCCGGGCCGCTGTGATTGCAAGGCCTTTCCGGGAAAGGCACAGAAAGGCAAAAAGGCCTAAATGTGCGCGTCAAAAAAAATAGCCCGTCCGTCCTTCGGAGGTGCTATCCATCATGCTAAATGGTCGTACGCCGCCCCTCCCAAAAACGCGCGCGTTCTTTTCTGTGAGTAGAACTGCACTGTTTCTGGATAAGGGACCTTTCTGGAAACGGTGGCACGAGGATCAAGGATGCACTTTGAGCGTAATTTTTCACATTATGTAAATCATTCTGAGAGCAGAGCACAATGTGGGTGCAGTGACAGCCCAGCGCTTTATTAAGCATGAAGGCAGGAATGGATGCAACCAGCAAGAGGTCTGCGGGGAAGAAAAAAAAATAAAAAATCAGACTCCCTGTCAGCTACTTTTTGCTAATGTGGCATAATGTGTTTGAAATGCAGGGGGATATGATTTTATGCGCCGTGGTACCCGGGTTACGTCACGCGCTGCTCTCCTTGTTCAGTAACTCCGGCCTCGTCTCATACAAGCGGTCAGAACTGCTGCGGAGAGGTGGACGTTCCGTCAAGCCGCGTCGCGACTCTTCCCGCAGTTCGGTCCCCCCGAAAGGTGCCCACTTTGGCGATGTGGCTCGGTCATGTGAACCTTTATCCATTTGTACATCACTGTCGACCGCTTTGTCCCCCACGCTTAATAAGTTTAATTTAGACCCCTTGGTCCCCACCGGTTGGCTGTTGGTTGGTTGCCGACCACCTTGTTTGCACGACGTCGACTGTGATCCGATCGTGTTCGCGACCAGCCAAATCCAGCGCGGCAGTTGAGGGGAAAAAAAAAAAAGTTTATTACTTTTATTGTAAATTTGTGACAAACTCATATATTTACCAGCAATGAAATGGCCCTCACATTTGCTCATTCGAAGAACGGTGATGGACAAAGAATAAACCAGCATTTTTCGCCTTGAGCGGTAAGAACGTTTATGCCTAACATCCATCCAGTTTTCAATAACTGCCTGTTTAAATCACGGTCACAGGGGTCCAGAGCCCATCCCAGAAACACAGGGTCTGTCACATACCCGCAAATCACGGGCAACCGAGAGTCAAGAGTTCACCCGGAAAACACATATATTTGGACAGTTTGAGCACCCAGAGGAAGCCCTTCTAAGTTCAAGAACCGTCGAGTGTTTGCTGGTAAAAGCTGCTGACGTTTCTTGACTAGGGAGTGACTGACCCTTGAACACGGTGGCCGTCCTTTACGTGGGCACATTAGATGCATCCCGGGCCACGAGAAGAGGCTAAATATTAATGTGCGTCTGCCTTCTGCTATAGATCACCCGCTAGTCGAACTCGTCTTACCGGCTCTTGCATCAGTATTATCTTTATGCATCATCGATCAGCAGCGGTGCATCTCAGGATTTCTTCATGCCATTCAAAGCGTTGCGGCTGCTGATCTTCCTGAGTGATCCTGGTGTACTTTGGCGAGAACTATCTTCAGAACCCATCAGTCAGGATTACTGAGGGACGAGGCGGCGAGGCTCTCTTGGAGCCTGGGATGCGAGCGGTTACCAGCATCTCCGTGCTTCACATCTCGGGGGTATCGGTGAACTCCCCAGCCTAATGAGGACGCTGGCTCATTTATCACATTTCCACTCGAGTGGGCTCGCGCAGCCGCCGCGCGCGTGGAGGGGTGGGCTAACGTGGCGCCGCCGGCTGTGCTTTTGTGTGGCGGAGGCACGCTAACAAGTCTCAGACCTGTCCTCCGTTGTTTGCTTTTGTCCCATTCACGTCGTGAGACTCTTTCTGCCGCAGGCTGGGTGGAGCCGAAGGCTGCGGGTGGCTTCTTGCTAAGAACCTGAAAGCCACGCATCGTACTTGGGACACAGCTGGGATGGCAGAGACCCGAAAGGTGGACGTGTTCGCCTTCATTAGTTCATATGTCTGTATTTTGCCTCCATGTGTAATTTTACGCGTGACGTTTTGATCAACGTTCAGTAGAAACGTGGCCACCAGCCTGGGTGATCTCAACATGAGCTCGGTTTCTCTGTAAGTTCTGTGCAGGTCTGATATTGTCTGGGAAGACCAGCGCCTGGAGTGTCTGTGCTGACAACGTTCAGGCGGTACCTCAGCTTTCGCTCCTACACCCATGTCCTCTACCAGGTGGGAGGAACGGGCTTCTTCTCACGATCCACTCTGGCAAAACGAACAAAGATACGTCAGGTCAGCAGACCACGCTGTGGGACCGCGCTGTGCACATGAGTGGTCGCGTGCGTTCGACATGCAGATGGGGGGGCACAAAACAGGCCGTGCGGAGACAAGCGAAAGCGACGTTCGTCGTTGCCGAGGACCGTAAAATTTTCTGCGGTGACACGCAGCACCTTGCGGTCGTGAGGTTCCGTCTCGTTCCGCTTAAGCACGCTGGCCGCACCTGAGCCTCGTCTCCCGCCCGGGAGCAGCCGTGAACCCAGGCGGTGGGTGCGAGCGGCGGTCCTGCATGTCGCCGATGAGAAACGTCTTTATTATTCAAGCTAGGTTTTCACACAATTACAAACAGGTTCTGTTTATAGAGATACAACAGCGTAGAACTCTTCTCAGAGTGGGGAGGGGAAAAAAGAGGCATATTAGGGGCCTCTTATGCTGCCATTCCGAGGGGCTCGGTCTGCTGTGGAAATTGTACGGATGAGCGATGCACCGTAGCTCAGGGTTTATTCTGCACCGGTTTGCTCCACAAGGTGTACAAGATAGCACATTTTTGTACGTTTATGAAAAAAAACCATATCGGTGTCTTCCTCCTAAAAAGGCCCCAGCAGGAGAGATTACACCAAGCCGCTCCGTTTGTCTTCCGCCACATTTCCGCGTCAGCCGGTGACGCGGACCCGTCTCGCCGAAAACTCCCACCCCTTTGGAGCAGATGAGTCTTTCTTATCACAGCCGGAATGGGTTTGTACTCTCTTTTTTTTTTTTTTTGCTTAGGAAACTATCGAGGAATCTCGTTTTCTTAGCTTTATCTGCTATAAACGGCAACAGTCGTCGTGGCTCATCGCGGCTCGGCTGCGAGATCTCAGCCCGGCGCTGAGCTTCCGGTCCGGCTGCGCGCGTTGCGGCCGAGGGGGGGGATCAGCTGAAGGCTATTTCTGTGATGCCGCGGATATTGGGTTGCAAGAAACACAAACAGCCAGCAGTCGTTCTCTGTGCTGCGAGGTAAATACCAGGGAAATGCGATGAGACGTGGGGCAAAACCCCTGGCGCTGCTGTCTTATCTTGCCTTCTGAAGGAATTACTTCTGATGCATCTAATAAAGGCCTGTGTGGAGCAACACACGGCTTACAACTGCCTTCCTGCGGGAAGCCGTCGTGACAAAGCATAAAAAATTACACTAGTGCTCAATAAGTGAAAATGCTGTTAAGTGTGTTTTTCAGCAACGGTTTTGATTTTTTTTTTTTCAGGCGTATACGGGCTGAGAGACGGAGAGGGGTTGCAAGTTCACACACACAGAGGGACGAAGATCTGCTCGCAGACGGTTCTCCTGTGTTCCCCCGAAAGCAGCATCAACCCAGCTTGCTGCCTTCGCTCGGGCCGCTTGTCCGTGTAGCAGTTTCGTGTTTGTTAAGGAAAGCAGGTAAAACGTCTGTAGCAGCTTGTGCTAGAATGATATCAGAAAACAGGTTTGGATATTATTACGGCACATTTAGCGGATCCTCTTCTCCAAAGCCACTTACAGAGTTAGGTCTGTACACTAAGCTACTAGTTATAACCCAACACCCCAAAGTGAGTTCAGGGACTCGCTTTACATTTATTTATTTATGGACATCGGTGGGTGTCGAGTGAGAGCTGTACAGTTTTACTCATCATTACCCCTCCAGGGTCTCTCCTCCAAGCTTTGTTTCAGCATTTGGGTTCATCTGCTGGGTGGGGAAGGTGACCTCGGCACCGACCAGCAATGCTTTTAACATCTGACGGTATTCTGGGGCCGTCATCCTATCTTGGCTCGCTGGTGCTTTTTCGTATCTTCTTAGCTCATGAATTATAGTTTTTATTTCGTAAATCGGTTCACATAAGTAATAGACGTACACAAAAAGTGTGCATTAAGTACAAAATCCTGGCAGGATAGGAACTGAAAGGCACTGGATGCACCTTGTATAGCGAGTAGCGTAGCAGTTTATTTAACACGTTTAACCGGGTGAGCAGTTCAGCTCCTAAATGGCCCTGCTGCTCTACCCCCTGTCAGCAAGGTGAAAACCATCAAGAAAACTGTAAGTTGTTTAATAAGTGCTGGCTAAGCAAAATAATATTAAGGAGCAGGTAACAGCTACATTTTTTTTTTCCGGTCTACCTATTAAAACTGATGCATAATTCTGTGAGCATCTCTATCCTGGGGGGGCTCCAGTCTGTGATGCTAATATGGACCGAGACACAGCATCTTCTGGGGGCAGGAATGGAAACACACGATTCATGTGAACCGGCACCGTGCAATGAAGCCGCTGAAAGACAGAGACCTGCTGCTTTACTGAAGACAGGTCAACTTTTAGACATATTTGGGATAAATACACGGAGGAAATGTAAATGTTCCGTATAAAGAGACACAAGGATGCATGCAAATCCAATCAGTTCAAACAACAAACTGATATTCGGTACAGTCGTACAAGCCGAGATCCGCACAGCATAATAATGTGGCCCGGTATTGAATTTCGACCACCTGCCATTTATCTTACCTGTCTCATCTCCTCAGTAATGTATTTGAATTTGAAGGAACTAGACGCAAATTCAGTAAGTGACACGTTTTGCATCTGTAAAACATACATTTCGGTATTATATCTGCAAATGTATAAATTTCTAGTAAGTTATTTCCGGCATTCATTTACTTTAAGTACTTAATATCCAAACCAAACGTCACCTCCCTTATGGTTTATGGGGGGGTGTTGGTAGTGCTTCTGCAAGGTTCGAGCCAAACCATTTGCAGGTTCCTTTATATTAAAAGGTTTATTGTTCCAACATGTTTCAGATTGTTTCTGAATGGTAGAACACTCAGAACGTGCTTTAAAGTGGAAATATAACTACGGTGCAGTACGTCTGGATTCATACTGAGCTGTACAGAGCAAATAAAATGTTGGTAAAGATGTTTGTTGCCAGTTTTCAGGAAGGAGAACAATAAGAGCTGTTTAAGCAGACAGGCCGCAGTATAAAAAGGTTTAAATTGTACTTTAAATATTTAATATTGAAAATTCGCTTCGCACAGTCACTACCGTGTACTGCTTCAGTAAGGCCCAGGGTGGGTAAGTATGGTGCCCTGAATGGGATGCCAGTCCTTCTCAGGGTGGCACCACACACAGTAAAAGTAATGCAGACTCACCTGTTTACCTGGAGCACCTTTCTCTGGGAGGAAAGCAGAGCACCGCGAGGAAACCGGGGAAGAACATGCACAGGCTGCTGTTCACAGCAGCTTCAAGTAAATCATAAGTCATATCCAGGTCAAACGGGTTTGCAGAAAGCAGAATTTTCATTCAGAGTTGCCTCTGTAGCACTAGGAAACATCTTCTTGACCAGCCCGGAGTGTTCTTTTCTGCATTGTTTAAAATTATATGAGTTGCACCGTCCCCCACCTTAGGATCCAGCTTGGGTGAATAGCTCAGCTTCACCACAACCGTTTGGAAAGTTCTTCAAGGTAGGTGTGGACCCTCATCATTGAGGCTTGTGCTAGAATCCAATCCATCTTCAGCGTGTTCAAACTGACTGGGAACAGCATCTCCATCTGCGTCTTACTCAAAACGGACAGTGAACACATTCTGTGAAATGGTCTCAGTTTAGGCCCAGATTGTTCTCAGCAAGGATGCTTAACATCTGGACTTCACAGCCAATGAAGATGTGAAAAACAGACGACCATTGAACGTCACGCGACCCCCCTTTCCGTTTAGAGTTCAATTCAGGATGGTAGAGGGGTGTCTACACTCACTTTACAGACACACCCTTGGGTCTAATACAACATCGTACTGTTCAGTCCAACAATAGGGATCTTAGAGATATTTTACCAGTTCCAGACGTTTGACTCACCTGGTAAAATTCAAACTGGAGGAACATGCATCAGTGAAAATCTACCCCCTCCTCCCACACACACACACACACACACACACACACACACACACACACACACTTTTTTTCTTCAATGTGGTCGACTTCACTATGCCAGCAGTTTGTTTAAATCAAACGACAGTGACACATATTACAGTAGAGGGACATTTGGGACATTTAGCACATGTTAACTGGTGCTCCGTCTCTGAGGAATCGCACATTTATAACGGTCTCTGTTTAGAATCAATTCCTCGCTGTTTCCAAGCAACTGGTTGCCTTTCCTGGCTGTTCCTTTCAGTCCGACTTTAATTGATTAGGTTTGACTGGGTCGTACAAAAAAACCGATTCATGTGTCGCACCTGTCGGCTGCAGCAACCTACAGGTCCTTCTGGGAAATTTTCGGGGGAGGTTTATTAAATCAGTAGATTAATATAAGCTAATTAACGGAACATTCCGGCGAAACGGAAACAAACACGCGTAACACCCCGCGACCAACTTGGAGAAACAGCGCCGTATGGAAGGGGAATATTAATCGTGTATGTGACGTGCGCATCAGCTGATGGGGAGGGAACGGCTGCGCTCCGACACTCTGCCAAAAGACAACTTATTTCAAAAATGACATTTTTACACCTCTGTAATCCAGCCACCAAAGTTCCATTTGCATTAGCGCATTGCGGTCAGTAACACTTAAGCTGTGGCCCGGCTGCCTGCAGCTCCAGACAGACGACTGCGTGCCAGAAGTATGTGGAAGGACAGCATCTGCAGTCTTGTGTATGACCAAAAATGAGGACTGTACCGGTGCTATAGTTTCAGCTCAGTGGAGTAGCGGTTAAGGACCCTGACCGATACCATCAGTAAGTCGGCAGGTTGAAGCCTCGGGTGGGCCTACAGGTTAACTACAGTAGACTATCAAGCAAAATAGACTGATGTAACCATAAATCCTTTGGACAAATACTGTGACAATGTTGTCACATGACCTTGAGGTCATATTATATGTTTTCTTGAACGGCTAAACAGCAAAATGGCTGTAACTGCAATGAACGATGCGCAAGATTTACGAACCGCAGTTCACGGCATCGGTTCCCCAAAACTGTCTGCACAAAACAAGCGTGCCGTACAGAGCACACGTACTGCTTTAGTGATAATAAGTTCAGAATTCTCTGGAAAAAGAAGAATAATTTTTTTATAAACAAGTAATATGCAGGGTAGGGAGGAGACAGTAACTGCCATTCACCAGGACTGGGCAAAATTCGGCATATTACTCAGTATAAAAAATATCACGTATTTTCATTGACTTAAGGTCGAGCAGCTTGGAGCATCGCTCTATCACGTCACAGCGCCGCTACACAGAAATATTAAAATATCATTTTACAAAGTGTCATATTTGAACGGTAAGACCACCGGGCTGCAGCTATGTCCACATCCATCTGCAAATATGCTAATATAATACCAAAAATAATGGAGGAAAGCCCTGCAGGTGAATGTCTTTTTTGTGTTGTGAAAAGAAAGACAGGTGCTTGGCAGCTTTGGTTAAAAAAAGGCCAATTTTAACTACAGAATATTACAGAAAAAAAAAAACAATTGCAACCCCTGACCAACAGTGATCAGCATGAAAACTGAAAGGTGGGACTGCAGACAAAACCATGAGCTTTAAAACACAAAAAAATGTAGCCACAGCCAAGTTCCAATTCAAAGGCAAAATAGCATTTATGAACTGATTCATCATTTATGGTCCAGGAGGTTAAACCCAGGATTTATTGCAACTTTATCAGAACGTCTGAGGACTTTCAGAAGAAGGCAGTCGATGTTTATAACAAAAGGTACTAAACGGAACAAGCGGCGACAGGCTTTATCGCCCCTTCGGCCAGAAAGGCCGCGTGGACGAGACAGGACGGCAAAAAAACTAAATCGATCGTGGGCTGTACAACATAATCCGATTTGGCTGGGGGAAGAAAACGGTTCTGTATTCTCACACGTTGAATAAAAATTTTATTTTGATAATGTAAGGTGAGCCAGAAACGGTGCCACACGAATACCAGGTTATACGTTGCCATCTGCTGTTCTATGCGATGTAGTGAAACCACAGCTGAAGCTAAAAGGCCGTCGCTGACGCAGAAGAAACACTGCGCGTTGTTGTCTTCAGGTTAGTGAGTTTTTCGAGTCGTGCGTTCAGCTCAAATGTCATTCTAAAGCTTCTTTGCTAGAAAAGAAACATTGTACAGGACACATTTCGGGTTGCCCGTAAGTTAGAGGACCTGGTGAACGTAGAAGAGGCCGGAAACGTGCGCGCGGTTGTTATTTAGAAATAAAAAAAAGTAACGTCAGCTTCACAGGATGGGTCTGCCACAGCGGACCTGGTGTATCTCCATGTCGCACAGGCAAACACTGACTTCCCCCTCTTATGTACAACACATTCTGTAAAACGCTCGCCTGTTGCTTTTATGCTACTCACCCACTGACCCCAAGATTTTCGGAGGGTTGGAGGATTTTTGTACCGCATCTCTCCGTGGTACACGTGCTCAGTTACAGCTGGATGGGAAAAATCATTGTTGGGGGTGTTTGTAATGACTTTCCAAGTTTATCTCCAAACGCCTCCCATGCCTGAGCTTCAGCTTCAGGAGCTGCAATTGCAGTGCTGGCCATGTCAGGAGCTCCCTCTGGAAGGAAAACCCCAACAGTGTCCTTGCTTCATGGGCTTCCCTCACCACTGGTGTCCAAGAGTTGCCACAGTGAGAAGCACCAGCTGCCCTCAGACCACAGCTTTTAGCAGCTGCATCCACCACCAAGTTATTGAACAAGGTCCATTAAGTGTTCCTGGCCTTACTTAGATGAAGGAAGTTTTCTTGGAGGTTGAATTGATCCAGCACTGAACCGCCCATGAGTTGTTCTCAGAAAACCCTTACGGAACGTTTGCGCCTCCCAGCTCCATCTGGCTAACACCTCATAAATTGAATCCAACTCACCGCCAAGTGAAACCAGCACGAAACGCCACCAAGTGACAACATACGCAACCAAAGTGTGTTGTGTTAGCGATCAAATAAAAGTGCTGAGTCTCTCACAGTGGAATGATCAGCACAAAACTGTTAGGAGGCACCCGGAGATATACTGATCTGATCGAGGAGCTGGAGACCAGACGACGCCTGCAAACGTTGCTCAGATAGAGCAGTTCTGCGGAGAGAAGTGGGCAAAAATTCCTCCGCGGTGATTTGAAAGATCTGGTCAACGACTACAGGAGGTGCTCGGTTACAGTCCCCGCAGGCAGATGCGATGCAACCAGGTATCGGCTGCGCGTCGGCAATTATTTCTTTGCGCATTTTATCATGTTCCGCTCTAAAGACATTACACAGAAAAAAGTACTGCTGTCACTTTTTCTCTCACGCTCAATTTGTGTGGCACAATTTTAAAAAAGATATTGTCGATTTTACTGCCAAAATGCTGCAAAAACAGAGACAACCAGTCAAATACTTTTTCACAGCTACAAACCTAACGCCCCCGACACCAGTAGACCTGCTGTGGTGGGTCCGCAGCTGCCCTGACCTCAGAAGACCTCAGGAAACAGAACGATTCCGGAAACCTCGGTTTGTGCAGTTCTGTCGCCGTCAGAAGCGAACGATATAAAATCATCCCTCCGTTTCACCTCAGAAGCAGTTTAAGCAGTGATGCTATTAGAGTTCCGACAGCTGAAAACAATGCCCAGCCTAGGAGAACATAAAAGCGGGACAGCAGAGACAAAACCATGAGCACCGAGCCCTGAAACATAGAAACTACGTCTATTTTAATGTAAAGGCCAAACAACACTTATGAAGTTATTACACTTTTACGGTCTAAGAGGTTAAACCCAGGATTTATGGCGGCTTTACAGGCATTCCGGATGACTTTCAGAAGAAGGCAGTCAGTGTTTATGACAAAGGGACTAAACTTGGGAAGCGGCAACCGGCTCTATCGCCCTTTCAGCCAGAAACACTGCGAACAAGACGGATTCGCAATACAGTAATTCAGGAGCTACACGTTGTGACCCCAAGCAGCAGCACCTTCAGTGACCAACAGAGCTTCCGTCGTGTTCACCTGATGGACCTCAACACACCTGAGTCCAAGGGACAGAGTCAGGTGTGTGAGAGGGACGTAGGAAGGGGCTCAGGTTGGCTCCTCGATCACGTCGTGCTTTCTGAAAATGAAAAGGAGAGAGAGCCATCGTGACGTCAGACCTCCCTGCTGTTCCATGTCCTCCGGTTCATCGTCACCGAGTCCCTGCATCTCCTCACGCACAACCCACCGCTTCACAACGCCCTGCAACCACAACCTGCACTCGCGGCCACGTTTCCCGATGGCTTCCATTCGGACAGCCTGAATTCCGCGTCTTACAGGCCGGGTTTGTTTGTTTAGTTTGATAAGGATAATGGTCGACATTGGCCACATACACCCAACATCACTGCCATCTGCCAACCTTTAATGTTCTAACACGTTCCTGGGACGGAAGAGAAGGCACACGTTACACGTACAAACTGTCACCAACAATGAAGTAGAAACCGATTTTCCTTCCTGTGATTTTTAAAGGTAGCAAAATGACACAGTTGCATTTTCATCAGTTTACAGTACAGGTTTGGTCGACATCATTGCCCCCCTCGGATTTGAGGTGTATCAGCTACACAGATACAGATACACAGAAGTGGCGGTGAAACAGGGTTGGTGTAATAAACACTCGTTTGTCTGATACAGAGCAGCGCGGGACAAAAGGACAACAATCGGAAAAGCACGTGTATGAAAATAAAATAAACACCGAAAAGTTGTCGTAACACAGTTATTGGCTCCTTTTGAGCAGTTCAAATATGTGTGATTAGAAAAACGAAGAGAAGCGGACAATGTTTGGCTGACGCTGCGTGTTTTGCGTGTTTTGCGTGTTCCGCGCACTTGTGTCCCAGTCGGACGAGCGCGCGCGCGCGCGAGGGCGGCGGCGGCGGCGGCGGCGCTGCGTCCCGCCATTTCGTCCGCGGTCTTTTTTGGCTCGCGGAGCCCTGGTTACCAGTGGTGCAGCCTTCTGCCAATCATCGCCGTCGATGACGTCACAGCCACCCCGGTGGCCAATAGAATTGAAGGCGGGAATAGTCAGGGTCGGCTGGCGTTTGACTGGAGCTTCGGCTTCGTTGCGGGTTTTTCGGTTTTCTGTTTTACTGGCGGTTTGTCTTCGTTCTGCGACATACCTGCGTGTTCGGCTCTTCCCCTGTCCTAGTTTGTCACCTGTGTTGTTCGTATAAATTCGTCGTTAGTGTCACTTGGGGAACGTGAGCCGCTAAGACCGTGACGTGACACCCACTTGTACGCGTCGGTTTGTCCGTGTGAGTCACGCCAGGTAAGGAGTTTACCTGTGTGTCTGTGGTTTGGGGGCGCAGTGTAGGGTAGACGCTGAACATGTTTGCTTCGGTTTGTGTTTATTTAAACTAGTTTGCGCAGCTTGTCCCACGTCAGCTAGTTCGCTCTTTCCTCTGACGCCGCTCACGTTCCTCCCCTCGTGCGCGGGTGACACACACACACACACACACACACACACACACACACACGGTAAATGACTTTTGCCCTAAATCTTGTCCCCCTCCCATTCTTTCTAACCCTCTCAGTGTGAAACGGCTGATGTCACAGCCCTGTTACCTGAGACACGTGGGGTGGAAGTGGGGCCTCGACCTGGACGTCAAGTTCTCGCTGATGGACTCATTGGACTGTTTGGTGCGACTGGTTGTTTTTTCTCCATCACTTTCCTTGACTCGACTCTGTGTAGAACTTTACTTATTGTGTCGATCGTGGCTGTTTGATAGCCCTGCTCTGGACCGGTGGGAAGGTGGACTTGTTGCTCATGGTGGACCACTTCTGTATTCGGGTTTTGAGGCTTTAAACTAAAAGGTTCAATGGGGGATTCTATTTTTGTCTGGTCCTTCGGTGGTCTGCCTGCTGCTGCAGGAGAGCGCCCCCCCCCCCCGAAAACACCAGTGAACACCACCAGGGTGGTGGTGCAAGGTGATGCTGAGATGGCCGACTTCAAAGCAGGTTTGGTGCCCTTTGACCCGCTCTCCTTCACGCTCTGACGCCTGTTCAAAAGTACGTCTGCGACGTCTTCTGCTGGAGGCACAAAAGGACGGGCAGGAATAAACTTCTGCCTGGAAATGCGACAGCAGAAACGAAGGTTAAAGTGCAGCAGCTTGAACTAGAAGCAACCAAGATTACTCCTGTTCCAGCTGTGCTGTCAAACCCTTCGGAAGCCTCTAGTGTGCTGCCTGGTTTGAGTCCTGCCGCAACCTCTTCTGATGTTCCTAAGCATGTTGCTTTAATCGCTTCTAGGAGATGGAAGTTGGGCCAAATTTCCACATCGCTGCACTGGCCTGAAGATCTGTGGTCTCCATTGTACTACAATGTAAGTGGATTAAGGGGCCAAGAAGTTTGTAAGAAGATGGTTGGTGTTACGATGCTGTAAAAGGAGCTACCCTGCGTGTTTGAACTTGTACCTGAAGTGTGCTGACAAAGGTTTAGAAATGTAAAAGTATAGTTGAATTCGCGTGAGAAAAGCGGATTCTTTTGAAAAATGTTGCGCCGCGAGCAAAGCTGATGATCTTGCCTCTGCGTGAAAGCTGTCGCTGTCAGAGGAGTTTAAAAAACCGCCTCCTTGGTTGTTTTGTCACTCGAATAAACAAAAACTGAGCTCATTGACCCAGGCAGCTGTTTTGACGGAGTTTGCGCTTATGCACAGAAAGTGTCTGCCTGTGTAGATGGAGACCTTCGCTTCCACTCCTGCTTTGTCATCCATCATCTGCAACCCCAAAGCCCCAGTCGCGTCCCGATGAAGAGCGGGAACGTTTTTATTGCCGCAAGCGAGGTCACGCGATCGCCGGCTGATTCTCAAGCGGTCGACTTAAGAACGCAGGTTTTGTTGAGGTGGTCCAGTTCTGACAGTGATTTTTGGAGGTGTTGAGAACATTGTAACAGGTTCGGTGTCTAACGGGATCGACGGTTAAGGTTCTAGATGTTTTTATTCTTGCTGACTCGTCGCTGTGGTCTGATCAGACTTACTGTGGCTCCACTGTGCTAATGGAAGGACTTGACGTGGGTTGTAGGAGTTCCTCTGCATAGCGTCTGTTTAGGGTTTGTCCTTCGCTGCTGGTAGAAGCAGTAAGTGTTACCTTGGGTAGCCTGGCAGGTGGTACGGTGATGCCTGTGCTCGAGGTTCTGGAGAATCCCAATAGCTGTTCTCAGATGATTTGGCACGAACTTGAGCCACACGTTGACTTGCTCTCAACACCTCGTTCTTCAACGCAGCAGATCTGAAAACGGGTCGTCGGTGCCGAACGAACCAACCAACCGCACGAATGTTTACTATCGTGTAAACGGTGCTCACGTGGTCCGCTTTCTGCCCGGGTGGCTCCAACAGCTGCTGTTTCAGTTGGCTCGCGATCACCAGGACTTGCAATAAATTCAGGTTTAAACGCAGCTATTTGTCGGTGTGCTGTCAAGTCAAACGGAGGGATTCCTCCTGCTCCGCTCTATCCCGTCCCACCAGCTGGGGCACCACGTCACGGTGGATTGTGCTGGTCTCACCTGACGCTGCACGCTGTCCTGAGCCCTTCTTCAGAAATACAGCTCCTGTAGTTATTGAAGCGTTTCGGTTGTTTTCAGCAATTGGATGGTGAAGACTGACCAAGGTGGAAACCATCTTTCTAGAGCTTTCTCCCAAGCTCTTATCTCACACACGCGGTGTCCAGTGTGTATCAGCCCAAGAGCCCTCAAGTGATTTCGCCAAAGTTTGAAATCGACGGTGAGCAAATATCGCGTGGACGCAGGAAGAGTGGGATGGAGGTGCGAAACGTCTACTCGGTCGTAGTGAGATTCCTGTCTGCTGCCTCTGGTTGCTGCTCCAGGAGGACGATGACCTTGTTGTTCTGAGGTTCATGGTGGGTCAGTGATGTATGCAGCTCACAACCTGCTGACGTTCTTCCCCCGACTGTGCAAAATAACTTGGGAGATGAAGCAGGCGTGTGCGTGTGTCCCAGTCAGATGTCTCTTCACGAGAGCGGCGGGGCCGCGTCCCACAACGTTTTCGGTTTCCTTTTTGGCTTGTCGATCTGTTTACAGCTCCCTGGTTACCAGTGGTCCGGCTTCCTGCCAACAAAATGATGTTAGACCTGCCTCGATGGCCAATAGAAATGAAGTCGACAGGCATCTGACTGGAGCTTCAGCTTTGGGTTTGACTAGTTAGCATTGTGTGTGTGTGTGTTATAAAGTGAAAGTACTTCTCAGTATTCAGTGTACAGTCTGAAAACCAGTTTAAGCTCATGTTGTAGAGCTGACATGAACTCTGCAGTGAAGAGGCTGTAAACTAGCATTATTCTCTTAGATTCCATCCAGGATTTGGTGATAAATCTCATCCTTCCTTTGCTTGGAAGGTGTTTCACACAAGTCATAAAAGCCAGAGATTTTCTTGGATGTTCTGCAGCTTTAAGTGGTTGAATTTTTAATTGAAACCGGGGGCCTGAGGAAGTGTTAATGCCAACATTCCACTCAGCGGAATTTAGTCCAATTTAATAAGTTCAATTCACTAAAGATCTCACTGACTTCTTACAGGCCAACGGGAAAGATGAGCGTTAAACTCTTGTTCCTGAGGGCTGGTCTTCCAGTAAGTCAAGTAAAACATCATTTTGCCTCGTGACTGCTTTGCCGTTTTCTCAAAGCCCCGCAGATACTTCATTTAGTTCTGTGAATATATTAAACCATGAGAGGTGTTAAGGGGGACGTGACCGGCGGTGGGCTGAACACCAGGTGTGTCTGAGTCACAATATTCCCCTCGATGGATTTTTCCCGCTCGCCTGAGCGGTTCGGCGCCAGTTTCTGCACCGACTCTCCAGTACGGGGTCTGACCTTTACGGCCCGCCTGCTTCCGGGTGTAACTTACCGTGCAGCAGTGCCGCGAAACGGGGGGCTCTTCGGGCGGGCCGGCGGGGTTTAAACGTCGTAGACGTGACCGAAGTCAGCGAAACGTTAAACTAGCGTTTCTACGGCCGAAATCCCCACCGTCCTCCCGGCCCTCAGACGCTCAGCTTGGGACAAACGGTGAAGACGGACAACGTTTAACTACACTTTATTTTCCTCCAAGTTCAGGGCTGTCAGTTAGGAGACACGAATCGAGAAACATTCTCTTCAACAAAAATATAACAAATATTTACACTCAGGTAAAAATACAAACGCATCAAGTGGGTGTCTTTCTGAAAGACATAAGTTCCCCTGTTATCAAAAGCAGCAGAAAAACACTGTCGTCACACGGGCAGCTCGGCCTTCGCTTCACGCGTCACTCTTCGCATTCCGGATAGTAAAGACCGGCAGTTAAAGCGGTGAAGCGCAAGATGTCAAAACAAATGATTCCAGTGTTTGGCAGGAGCAGCATCGAGGGCCAGCGGCCCCCGCAGGCAGCGCGGCGGCGCGACGCTCGAGCTCCGACCCGGTTCGGCCGTAAAGCTCCGCGGTCGGGGGGACAGACCCCCCCGGGCCGAGGGCAGGAGATCGTGAGAAGTTAGTCGGCAGCTGTGGCGTAAAGGCTACTTTTCCTCGAGCTCCACCGGGAAGGTGCCCGGTCGACGTGACCGGCCGAGCTGAAGAGGAGGGGCAGCGGAGGTCGTGCAGAGGCGCAAACACCGGCAGCTGAAAATACACCCGATCCGGGCAGGTGGTCCTGCATCGTGGAGTTCCTCGTATTTACACTTGTTAAATTAGGAAAATATAAACATCACAGACGTAGCAATATATATATATTTAAGGTTCTCTTCAAAGGTTGTGGCAAACTTAATACTAAGATGCAAGTTTGTGCAAAGGCTGTAGAATCCAAGGCTGCAGCAGTGGGACACGGGCGTAGGTGTCGCTGTCGGGAAAGATGGGCACGAACCCGTCGCGGCGCGAGCGCTCCCCTACCGGCGGGCGGCCGAGCAGAACCCTGGGGGGTGGTGGCGAGCCGCTCCGCCGCGGAGTCGGTCGGTTTCCGGCTACCGCGACGCACCCCGGCGCCCACTGTGCTCTAGTGGTCCGTGCAAAAAACGCACAGTTCAAAACAGCCTGGAGCACAGAAATTCAGACTGAAAAAAGAAACGTTACAAAGATGACCTAATCCTTTCCGCTCTGACAACATGCCTTGGATCTTACTGTAACAAAGTATTAAAAATACAATCTATAGACAGCTTTGTTTTCAACTATACATGTTCAGTAACATAATTAACCAAAAATATAAGTATGTACTTATAGATGTATATATTATCATGAATATCTTCAAGTTTTGTACAGCAGAACAATACAATATTAACACTGGGTCCTCAAAGTGAAAATGAAGAGCAAATGTAATCCAGTCGAGTCCCTAAATATACACTTATGCGCTTCCATGGTCGTAAACAGAATATATACAAGTATGTATTAACAGCCACAGACAATAAAATAGTTGATGCCACTCAAAAATGTAAAATAAACACTATTTGGAGAAACACAGCTTACAGATGTTTTGCTTTCACCAGCTTTTCTGTCCTCTGCTTTCCTTCCGGTTTTCATCCATGTACACGAGCCTAAATGAGCTTTTTCACAAGGCCGTGCGGAAATAAGCCCGACGCACGCCGTGTTCGGGAAGCCGCGTCGGGCCGTGTCGCCGCACACGAACGCCGAGGTGCCGTGTACGCAGTAAACCAATAACCTTGTAAACAATGTTTCCGCCTGCAGTCGGTCTCCCGTTCGGCTCGGCTACCACCAAGACGAGGACGTAAAGGTTACGCTGGGCGGTCGGGCATAGTCTCTGTCCCCTGGGTTAAATCTACTCAGCAAAGCACGTCCCTGTAAAGCTGCTACACTAAATACAGTCAAACAGTGGTGCTTCTCCACCAGCGTCAGACAGTATGAAATACACCCCACTTTTTGTCTTCTGGGTTACAGGTTTGGAGTTAAAATTACGATGCATAAATTAGTCTAATTTTACCCCCCCCCCCCTCCCCCCACACACACACAACAAACATTCTAAGAACCCGCCATCATTTTTCTCTCATCCGCTGCCAACTGCATGTTATATCTTGATTACGCGCGAAGGCACCAACCTTACAGGAACAAATCACATAAATTAATCTGCAAAGTTATTCAGAGAACTGCTTAAACTGCCTTTTCACTGAGCATCAGGCACAAGCACATGTCAGATTCATAATGTGGACAGTGGGCAGTCGGGTCTAAAATCCTCTCGAACGTCCACTGAAAAACACACTGGTGCACTATTGAGTACTGCACTGCGCTGCAGCTGTGCTGCGTGGGCCGCCAGGTGGTGACAGGAGATGTGCTGAGAGGAGAAAGAGCAGCAGCCAGGCTTTAGCTTATGTGACTGTCCACCCACAGCAGTCCATCACGTTCCAGTTCGACTCCGCGCGGCCAGGTCACCCGCAGCTACACTGCAGAAACCTGCTCCTCTGTGAGACAAACGGGGAGGGGGGGGGGGGGGGGANGGGGGGGGGGGGGGGGGGGGGGGGGGGGGGGGGGGGGGGGGGGGGGGGGGGGGGGGGGGGGGGGGGGGGGGGGGGGGGGGGGGACAGTTGTCATGCTAAATTTCCTGTAACTTGCCACCCTTCCTCCAAGCCTTCAAGAAAAGTCTCCAAACCCATCTTGTACTTTTCCCCTCTTTTGCTGACAGCTACACAGTAAACATGTCCAACATTTGCTGCGATTATCCCCCCTATAGGCAGATACTTTGGTTAAACTGTGGTGTGAGATAAACAGGCTGTACTTCAGTCATAATGTGTGTGTCGAGGCTTAACTGTACATGTGGACCATAACTTCACTGCATTTTCATAACCTGCAATGTTATTACATTATTTTCTCCTGAATGATTCACACTGAAAAATACGAAGGTAGAAAAATGTAACAGCACAGAACAGCAACAAGTAAAACTTGAAACCAGGGCATTTTGGGTCGTATCCTGATGGGCCATTTTGTGTCTGTGAAGTTTTATCCAACTCCAGGCTTGACGCTATCAATGTGTACTTGGCTTTAACCGCATGTTTATTACTGCTCAGTTTATGCAAAACTACTGACGAAGCACAAAGCGGCCCTTCAGGAGGACGTCTGAGAACCAGAGTTCAAAACTTTGTGCCAAGTGGCACTTTGTACAAAACAGGAGGCCTTTTAGGAGACTTTTCAGACATGCAGCAGTGCAGAACAACAGAAGCAGAAGAGATTTACTCAAAGCCACAGTCAGGGACAGCCAGTGCCCAGGTGGTCCCGCTTACCATCCTCACTGTACAGCTGGCCAGGCAGGGTTACGCCGCCTAACCTAGGCTGGGGGCCGTGGTGGTTCAGCGCGGGTCCTGCCGGACTCTGTAGCAGCTTTGACCTCTGTACAGCCACATTATATTCAGGCGGCCTTAGGTGAGGGTGCCGGGGGCCTCCGTCCAGCGTTTGGCCCAAGGTGAGGCCCTGGTATCCTGGCGGTGTAGGGGGAGGCCCCCTGTACCGATCATCCTTGGTGGGGGAGGTTACACAATACACTGGTGGCAGCAGTGTTAGTAAGAGGAGAGAATGGGGGTGGGTTGGAGAGAAAGAAAAATGAAGAAAATAAATTACAAAAAATAAACTAAAAGTGATATAAAGATGTGACAGCAGCAGATTTAGACGCCTGTTCGTCACAATAAAACAGTTTCCACAGATATTCACTGTCTCTACTTAGAAGACAGTTCAACTCCATCCTCAGCTAATGAGGTTTCCGTTTTTCATCCTCTGTGGAAAGTGAGCTAAGAGAACCCGCCAATAAAAACTCTGCCCGTTCATTAATAGGCTTATTAAAGCCTTAGTCTAAAGGCTTTTTTGTCACATGGCTGCACCGCACTTGAAACCCTGCGACACTTATTGCCAAACCGGACACGCACTTTAAAGCAGCCGCTGTACTGGAGCTTCAGTGCTCTGCTGGATCGACCGCACACTAAACAACAGCAAAGGCCAGTGGGCTTTTATTCCATCACCCCTCAGAGACCAGATTTGCACGTGATTTCACAAGAGTTCCTGGTCTTAAGCGGACGATGTTTCAAGAAAAGGTTCCCACAATGACGGTACATTTTTAGATCAGCGAATCAGATATACAGCTCATACGGCTCCGTGTCATTCAAATATCCTCTCTACTGCTTATCTTTGAGGAGAATATGGTTTCAAGTTATTAAAAAAAGTGAAAAAAGTCACCTATTAAGCAGTCACATGAAAATCAATGTGAAGTCGATGACAAGTAAACAAAAACGTGTGTGAACTGATGTACGGATGAGAAAACGCAGCACAGCAAAAGTCTGAAACCTGCTTGCGTCATTTACACTGCAAATCAATGATAAACACACAGAGCTTGAATGCAGTGGCTAGAAGACAACAAACACATTCCTTACCTATAAGACCTTTTTCTGTGCTGGATGTGACAGTTTTGTAGGCAGTGTCTACACCCTGGAGCCTTTCTAAGGACACCCCTGGTGTTACCATGGTGACTGTCAGGCCTTCACCAGCCCTGCGCTTGATGGTTCCGGAGCTCCCCTCGCAGGAGTCGGACAGGGAGCTGGAGGAGGCCCAACTCTGTCGAGCCTGACTGGAGGAGTCCCCGACAGCTTCGTCCTGCCCACTGACCTCCACCTCAGCGATGGGTCCCCCCAGTGGTGGTTGGCGGAAACCACCCAGCTCCCATGTCCGCTGGGTTGGGAGGGTCTGGAAGTTGTCGTGAGAAGTACTGGAGCAAGATGTCCAGCTGCCACGCCCACTGTCAGCTGGCTCCACAACACCCCTCTCAGGAGCCAGTTCATCAGTGCTTGCAGAAGAAAGGAAGGTAGAAGTCCTGGTCACAACAGGCTGTGTCAAAGAGGAACTGGGGAAGGAAAGAAGGGGGGGGGGGGGGCATTTACCCACTGGAAATCCAGCAAATGATAAATTCAGCCTACAACTAGTTAAACACGAGCACATATATAGGTACGGAGAAACTGCTGGTCAAGCGTTTCCTTAAGACGCCGATTATACTGCTGTTGTACAAATATGTGACATAACTGATTCACAGTGTGCAGCTGCCACTGGGTGAGGTTGTGCAGACTTGTGGAGTTAAACATAAAACAAATATTCTAAAAATCCTGTGCTGTTCATTTTTTTTTTTTTAACTTGAGATACAACTATTGTATTTCACTGCATTTAAATAATAAACATTTACAAAAAAGCATTTAGTCATCTAAAAGGCGCATTAGTCCTTCTGAATGGAAATTAAAACTGTTTATTGTAACTCTAAGCTTGAGGTCTGTGTGTACAGACCAGGTTACCTGCTGCAAACCTGTCCGCAGTCAGCGGAGAGCCGTGCAACGCCGACAGGGCCGTCTGTGGGGCAGGGTGTCCGCGGGGGGCAGCGCTCCTCGACGCCATGCGCAGACATCGAGTCCACAGAGCAATTGCTGACGATGCTGGAGCGGGAGGAGATCTCACTGTGGCTGCAGTCTGACAGGTTGTCCGACCTGCCAGTTGTCATCAGTACGTAGCCTGCAGAGAGGAGGGGAATTCTGGGTCTTGAGCAATCATCTGGTATATATGTATATCTACAGAACTATATAGAACTCAAGTTTGTACAACTGGCCTGGCAAACTGATTATTTTAAAAATGACAATAACGTCAAATACAAGGGGAATGTAGGATTTGTTCAGGGTTCAGTTATCCTTGACAAACTCAAAATCATTACATAACATTAACAAATTCATCACAAGACAAAAGCTGTTTGATCTGCATTTCTCTGACGCTACATCCGGCATGGGCCTTGTGCTCCATCTCAAGCTCCTCCACATTATCGGCGTGAAAGGTGATTTCAGCCTTCTCCTAAGAGCATACTTGGAAGAGGTCTACCAACGTCGTCCTGCAGGACTCCTTTCTACAGCAGGTCCTCACCTACTGCGTAGCTCCGCTGGCCACTGGCCCTAGTGCTGGACTCACTTGTCAGGGAAGAGGAGGAGCCCGAGAGGTTCATCTGGCTAGAGCTTTTAAGTTTGGAGGAACCACCCGCTGGAATTATGGGACAGGAGAAAAATACTTGACACTGACACAACCGAATCTAGAAGGTCTTTAAACATTATTCTAGTGATGCGAGACATGAAAAAAACATTTGAAAATAAATTTGAAAAAGTAAACAAGAAAAAGAACCAAAACTCCATTTTAGGACTTTGGAAAGACCCCACTCTTCTCTCACTCCTTGCTTGTCAGGATTAATAAGGCTGTTCACCTTTACCAAAGTTTTTCCTAAATAAATTTAAAAGAAAACACTTATTTAAACCTGATTTTTTCAATGCTGCAGTCTATAAATGATAACTTCCATTGTGGGCAACCAACATTTATGTACAGACACTGTTTTGCAAATAGTTTGATATTTTCTATGATTATTATAACAAGCCAAGCATAAAAATCAAAACTAAATGCTGACAGAGTGTGACCTAGTCAGCAGGACTGGGTTAGTAAGCAAAGGTCCAAAAAATGGACTCTGTGCAAGGTTAAAGGTGGCACTCCAATCCTGTGGAGACGAACCTTTGCGGGGAGAACCCTGGGGTGAAACAGTTGGAGTCGAGTGCAAAGAGGAGACCATGGACACAGTGTCCTCAGAGGAGCTGACGGGTTTCTTCCCAACCTGTGGAGAGCCAAGGCCTGGGCAGAAGAAGGGAGGGAATGATGAAATGAGGGAGAACAGAGGGAGGAAGGACATCCACCCACAGTAGCCACCAAACTAATTCAAGGGACGAGGTAGATAATCTAAGGTTCCAGCGTAGTGTTTTTAAAAGTGCCAAGGCGGAGAGATGAAAGTCTGCTGCTGCTCACCATGGACGGCGAGGTCTTTGGCCACACTCTTCTTTCGGAGGGGGTATAGGCTCACAGGGGTCGCCTGAAGGACCTGGCTCATGCGGTTCTGATTGTGCGACTTCCCCTGAGGCAGCGTCGAGCGCAGCGACACTGGAGACATGTCTGACTTCGTTGACCTTCTTTCATTCATGTTTTTAGACACTGCAGAAGGAAAATAGGTACAGATGGATATGAGATGAGAATTCTGTGCCAGTGCTGATATTGAAATAAAGAAATAACACCACTCAGTAACAACAATAACTTTTTTCTGGAAGTGTATCATTCTAAGTATGAGGGGAATATTCTTCTTTAACAGATCCATCTCTGCCATAAGAAATTGTTTCTCTTCTCATTGAGCACATTAGAAGCCACGCGGAACAATCTCTTGCTGTCGACACTAAGCCTGCAAGTGTCACAAGTGGCATATATGTCACTCTCACTTTGAAAAACTTCTACACCACAGACATTTTCTCGCTGTTTGACTGCGTCGTGAAATATCAGCTTGAATTACCAGTCAAGTGTAAGTGTTGGCCCAATGCTGGTAAAACAAACAAGCTTTTGGCTGATACCGATATGATTCTGATATCATTGTGCATCCCTAAAGTAGGAAATAATTAATCCTGTACAGAGAATTGCAAGATTATTAAGTTCCCAGCAAAGACAACAGAAGAGTTGTGATTATGACCTGTGATGCTAGTGAAAGACAAGACACCTAGCAGCATGAAACTCTCTCAATAAAACAGTGTCCTGTGTTGTTTTGTTGCAGAGAATAAACTAGTTTATTAGGTAAAGAGCTTAAACTTTGACTAACACAGACATACAACAGCTCAAGGTCATTACTAGACATATTCACCCGTTCACAAAGTATCCTTTAAATGGCATAACCTGCTGTGTTCATGCCTTGACACTGTAGTAACAGTGAAGGTAGTGGGGGTGGTGTAACCCAACAATTGGCCTCTAGATGGCAGTGTTCCACTGCAGGTCTAACTAGTAAAAATGTTATGCTAACTTAAAAATGTTATATTGCTGCATTTTTACGCTGCAAAACTAAAGTTTTGTTAATTTTATTACATTAGTATGCAAAGGATGACGTAAGAGCTATTGACAGATAAGTGTAACTAGAGGGGTGCGAGTAGTGCTTACAGGTGCTGTAGGCAGGCTCGCACAGCAGAGACATGACATGGAACTTCTCCTCATCTGTCTCTACCTGCAGGTTTGACAGGTACTGCTTGACTTTACGAGCCATCAGTGCATCTTCATACAGCTTCTTGGCATTGAGCAGCGAGCTGCGGCGCGCCCATTTCTTGTGTGCCCCACCCGGGACATCCAGCACAGTGGAGTTGGTGCTGCCTTGGCTTAGGGACCTGTCAGAGTGAAGAGATAATCAGGTTGAGTGGCAGGGCTGGCTGTGCAGGGAAGGGTGGCACAAGGACAGCTCTTACTTTCCATGCTGCTCTGATATTCGGCCAATAATTCAGCTTTTTTAAAGTAGCATTCAGGATCATTTCTATACAAGCAGCAGAAGAAAATGCACAGTTCAATGCTTTTCACATTTAATCACTGACAACCTGATGAAGGGACCACTTAGTACAGCAAGTTAACAACATGCAAAGACCATCTTTTGTGATGCACCATGCATAAACAAAAAAATAAAAATCTGGTTGTATATCGGCAGCACACGGTCTAAAATGGATATTAAATATGAGGGCAGATATGCAAATTATCTGCCCCATTATCGGCAGAACGGGGGTTAATGGCAGGAAATGGGGCATGCGGTACTGGATGCGGGGTGATCAATGTACTGGGGAGAACTCACCCTAGACTCTTCCACCTCTTCTTCCTATAAGCGAGAGCCACGAATATTGAAGCAGTGGTTTAGCAAGGGGGGAGTAGGGGGGACATGGACGCAGCAGAACATGTGTCCAAGGGGATAAACGGAGAAGTGGAGCAGGACCCGAAAATTTATATGGCCTTTTTTTGCGATTTTTTACTCATGGGGGAGTGTGTACACATATAGTGCAAATAAATTAGTTTTTACATCTAATTCTACCTCTGGCAGTAGCAAATAACTAAACAGTACCACAGTAACTGAAGTCTCCTTTGCAAAAAACACAATTCATGGGCTATTAGAGAGCCTAACAAAACTGACAGAAAATATTTTCAGGAAGCAAACCAAGTTTCACTGTAAATTAAGAACAATAAACTACGTTTGCCAAGAGCAACTTTACTGGGAAGAAGTTGTGTGATGAATCTGTGGAGCCGTGTACCTCTGTCTGAACATGAGGGCCGGGTCCATGTTGGCTGAGGTCATGCGCACCACATGGCGCACCTCCTTGGCGATCATCCTCAGCTTCTCGAAGTTTACCAAGCCATCCACACTGGAGTCATTTCCTGGATTATGGACGGGGAGTTAGAGAACCAAAAATCAGAGACGCTACATACATCCCCCTGTGAACATGGCTGTACCCTTCAGCATCCTTACTGATGTATTTATTTGAGACTTTGCCGTTCCTCTGCTATTAATAAGCTGGGTCTCTGATATGTAGATGTGGACTGCTGCTCTGGGCGAGGACAACTAGATGGTGCACTGTTAAAGCTGGATCTCTAATGAGGATCTCATTGATTTATTTTTCACATGTATCATCAGCAACCTGAACAAACCAGGGAATAAAATGGAAAAAAAAAAAAAAAAAACAACTGCCATCACTGATCCGTGGCAATTAGAGTGCAAACCAGTGACATGAGGGGCTGCATCACATACAGCCATTGGTCAAAGAAAAAACTGATTCAGCAAATCCTACTGATTATTTTTCCCCATCGTGGTCCTACGTGACAAGATTTCAACAAGATGTACTATGTCGGGCATTTGTCAGTGAGCGAACTGGTCTCTCCCATGAGCAAACAAATAAAATTGAGAACTACAACAATCCAAGTGGGCTGTGAGGGGAAGTGGATGAGCTGGTTTGCATGAAACGTAGCAGAAGAGGTCAAGCACACACAAGCCTGATCAAAAATACTGGTTTTTCAGCTCTGAGAAGGGAGTAAAATTCGTAGTGTTTTTTTTTTTTTGATCAGCCCTCATACAGACCTGCAAACACAGTATAGGATGGTCACACACTCCTCTGTGGCAGTTAATGACCAGCCAGCCATTTTATTATATCAATTCATCACAAATTAGCAGCACCTTTTTTTTAAACTTCAAAGTAGTTTTCAAATATACCCAGATTCCTAGCTAAACTGACAAAGTTACAGCTCAGGTGTCACCGGGTTTTCACATGAGACTTAAACCAACAACCCTTAGGTTACAAACAACCTGCTGACTCACCCTCGTGTAGGAATGTCAGGTCCTTTTTCACCACGGGGAACAGGGGGATGATGGGGGGCTGCACGCTTTGGCTGCTCAGCACATTGCGGTACTTGGCCATGTTCCTGGATGGGTCAAAGACATCCTGAAGGTCCCGGAAGAGCTTCTCATACTTGCTCGGCAGCTTCTCCCAGGAGCCCCGCAGACGGGCCACTGGTGCCAGGTTCAGGCCGCTGTACGCACATGTAAGCAAATGGTGTTAGAGATGGATGATGAAGCAAGCTAAATACTTTAGCGAGCAAACACTCAAAGTTCATGAGCCAGAAGCTAAGTCCAGATTTATTATTCACAAACAAATTTCAAACTGGCTTTTCCACGTCCTGAACATGCTTTGTTTTGACGGTTGCCAAAACCCATGCGACGGTTTAATTTAATTCGTATACTAAAACCTTCCCCTGAAAAACCATCCAAACAAAAGGCACTACAGAGAAGATCTGGACATCCACAACTCAGCCACTTCCACATTTGGTCTATTGTTCTCTTTGAAGAACTGATCCCTAAAGAAGAGAAGCCAGCTACGAACAATAGGCCCATCTGACTTGAGGATCACTCAGTCATTCATCAGAATGACTCATTAACACCGTGGCTCCCTTGTGACAAACAATCTCTGTGAACTAATTCAAAAGGCTTTTTTCTATAAACTCTAAATGAACATATGATCGGTATCCCTTACAAAACAAGCAGTGACATTGCTGGTTCACACAGAGTTTATCAGCCCCATGATTAAAAGCCACTGAACACATGTTAAACATGCAGGTGCTTCACTTTTGGTGATCTCTCATCATCTGGAGTTTCCTCACCTCCACTTTATTCTAAAGAAAGCTACATGCATCATATACCACTCTCAGACTAATAGACTCCGTGTTATTGCTGCACTTTTCACATAGGCATAAAGACAATAGCAGGAGGGGTGAATTATATGCTGTAAATTACTGTTTTGAAATTTTTATCGAGTTCATGTGTTGGCTGTTAGCAGCGAAAATCTGGGACCTTCTGATCCTTACGGTATATTGCCCTGCTTGACATTCTGCAAGAACGCTCAGAGATTCATTCTACTGCAATGGAAAAAAAAACCTCACAGGATCACTATGAAGTCATGTTTTGACACACTGTTTTGTACCACTGAAACAGATATATGTACCAGTTATCTAGATATTCATAACAACGCTAGTGAAAGCATAGAGGAAAACAAAGCTAAATTAACAGACGCCCTGACATTAAAAGGAGTGTTTGTTTATACAGTACAGTATAAATATACATAAATTATTTATATTGCGTATACTACAGTCATACAATATACACACCTATACCCCAGTACTCAAGTGTAATTGGTTCATAGAAATTGCACGATTACTGCAAACTCAGATATTGGGAACTAAATCCCATTATTTCATATATGGAAAATTATGATTCATTCCACAATTCAAACTCCATTTTATTTTGATAAAATATCCCTAGACTCTAACATACCTATTTGAAAGAACATATCTAAAAATGAAGAAATGAAAACAACTCGGGTACCAAGACAGGTACTGATATATACCGCTCATTAAATCAGGTACTCCGATATATGAACAATAGGTGTTCAAATACTGGGGTATAGGTCCATTTGGAATACATTCACTATATATCGTAACTCGGTAATTAACAGACCTAATGATGGCAAACATGGAGTTAAAGTTCTTGCATTCGCGACAGTGAAGAGCAATCTTTATGAAGTGCTTGATGGTCTTCATCCTCTTCAAGGTGTTGGCCTCCTTAAGGATCTCTGTGGCCACCCAGAATGTTTCCTGGTTGATGATCTCTTCAAACTGCTTGAGCTGGCTGCTGCCAGTACGCGAGTTCAGCTTGAAGAGGTCATCCACATACTCAGTAGACTCAACATTGCGGAACAGCTCAAAGTCCCGCATGGAGAGCTGGGCAGCAACCTCTACAGTGCTCAGCTGCAGTAGGCTAATCTGGCTTTCCCGCAACAGCTCCTGGGCATCATCATCTGAGCATAGTGTCTCCGTCTCCATGTTGTTCTTCAGGTAGTACCTGGGAACACAGCCACCTTCACGTGAGAACACGACAGTTACTGCTGCAATTTCACACACTGGCTCAATGGCATATTATACTACGGCAGGTAATAAATAAATGGGAATATTGAAACAATGCGGAAAACTCTTTCCACTTTCCAAACCAAACCGGAGGAGACAAGATTTAATTTCATAATGACATTTTATTATCTCATTATAACCAGACTACAAACGCCATTTAAGTTCGTATTTGGTACGAATAAAATCGGTATTTGTAACTTGTTGCATACTTTTATGAGCTGTGCAAATTGGCTCTTTTCAGCTACTGTTTACTTTTGCATTACTGATACTTGGTTAAAAATGCCACCAATACTTCACCTTGAAATGATCCAAAGTGAGAGAAGCAGAGGATGAAGCATTATGTTTACCAAAGTGGGAGGGATGAATGTGAGCAAAGGAGCAAATAAGTGATTAATTCTATGGTTCAGTCCATAAGTCCTACTCGTACCTGCCGTTGAGCTGTATCCTATCAGCCAGTTTGGACAGCTGATCCGGCAACCGCCTCTGTTTGATGACACCCTCTGGACTGATGGACACCTCGCACAACGAGTAGGTCTCAGGTGACGCAACCAAGCCGAACTCATTGAGCGCATGGGACACTACATCCTTGGCTGTGGTGTCTTTACAGATTATGATGTAGCAGCTCTGCTGGTCTGCTTTGAACACTCGGATCACCTGGTCTGGGACATCTTTTTGTCAGGAACAAAACACAACAAGGAAGGGGGGGGGGGGGGGAAAAATCAATGATAATTTCTCCTTAAACAGTTCTTTTTAAATTTCTACATCCCCATACTACAGATTTAGTCTATTTAATACTATTAAGCACTATTTAATAAAATTAAACATTAAAAAACAATAAGGTTTCTCCAATAAACATAAAATGCAACATGTTTTTTACCCTTGTCTTACAGAATTTTTACACAAAGAATTACTGCGATGAAACCAAAAAATACAGCTGGAAAAAGAAAAGGTTAAAAAAAAGGAAGACAAAAGTTTCAAAGATCCTGAAAAGGTGGTTCTCTTTTGTAGTCTGGTTTTCAGGGGTTGATAATTCAGTCCACAAGCCTTCAAAAAATGCTGTAAAAATTCACTTTGTCATAATTTAATTGAAACTTTTGTAAACCAAAACTGAGTCACAGTAACTGAAAGTTGTGTACTTGAAATTTCTAAATCGTAAACAGGACATGCATAGCCAATAAATCAAAATCTATAGCCAGATGAAAAATTATTTGTGCCAGTGTAATGCATGATACAAACAGGGCTGAAATATTCATAAATAAGCAATTTTAAGTTGGCCTTTAACATCTCAACACATAAAAATCTGAATTATTGTGCCTGCTGTACTTACAGTAAAGTCCTAGTGCTGCGTTAGCAAAAAGAGGAAAGAGAAAAGTGCAATTGGACAATGACAATAAGGAATATTTTCTGTTGCTTTTTAAACATTTGCTGAAAAATGTCCAGAACTGAATTTTTTTTTCAGAACTATTATCAAGTTCCAATCTCATCTTTACACTTGAAAGCCTAAACTAACATTTTTTTCCAGCTGCGAAATGACACTAATAACACAAAACATTAAAAAAACTGTTAGGTTGTTGTTTTTAATTAGTATAGTATGCATTCTCACAGGTATAAAACAGAAAATAACATGTTTGAAGCGCTACATCTTTTTGTATTAGGATTAGCTTCTTCCCACTGGAATACAGACTGTCCTTGACATATAAAACTTGCACTTGCAAAAATAAATAAGCATAATAATTAAAAGATGACATGGCTAAAAGCTGTCCAAAAAATATTAAATCTGAATGATTTCTAGGAAATCATTTCTGGTAAGCAAATGAGAATCTTACAAATAATTAAAACATGAACATCTTCTAATGCACAATGTACAGCACCTGTACAGTACATGTATGACATCATAGCATAACAATAGCATCTGTTGAGAGATATAAAAATATATATATGATGACAAGACTGAGTACTTATTGTTTATACTACAGATGAAAAAGGGTATGAAAATGCATTAAAACATTGTGCACGTGTACCTGCAGAGGACTGGCCATCAACAAGCTCCACAGGCTTACTGATAGAATTGTCACTAGCAGTTACTACATGTCGCTGTCATATGGCACAGTGTACAGAAGCATTTAAAAATGTTACGAACATACCGTATTTTTACAAAAAGAAACTTTGGTTAAGAATACAGTACTGCATTATTTAATAATGGCATGGATAGTATATTATACCCTGACTAGAAATAAAACAAAATAGGTCCCGAAAAAAGTTTGAAAAGAGGATACCGGATAGCAGACTATACACTTAGAAATAATCGCTCTGTCATGAGGACAGTCTGTATTAATAGCCCTAATGGGAACTAGAATAGTGAAAATTCCCACACAATAGATCAACGGGTTCTTGCCAAAGAAAATAACCATATGGGACACATCTTGAAATGAGCCACAGGCCATGACAAATTAGTTTCAAAGGTTAAAAAGCTACTCCGCATCTATTCTTGAAGATTGCACTTGAATGTTTTGGCAAATGTTAATTGAGAAATATCTGGAAAATGCATAAATGTGTACTTTAATCTGTTTAACAAGGCTGTAATTGTACTTCATTTTTTTCCACATGTAAAAGAAAACCACTGGTGTGTGAACAGTGTGTATGCCTCAATAAACACGATTAAACACGAAAAGCCTTTAGCTGCTTTTAGATATCGCTTCTCTAAAGTGCATTAGCCACAGAAACAATTTCTTTAAAAAAAAGGAAACTACAGAGGCCTTGTTATTGCTTTATTTAAAATGTGGCAAGTAATATTGTGGAGGTAAGCATCCATGTAACCACTTTTAGTCTGTGGATGATTACATTTTGCAATGACGATTTTATATTAGTAATGAATAAGCAACAATGGAGACAGACAACTTGGAGAATATATAAGGTTATATTTATCAATGCTTTTTCAGATAGGCCAAATTTATTTCGATGAGTTAAAAAAAGTTATGAGTTCATCTTAGATATGTTCCTTTAATTCCATTTTTAAAAAAGGTGAACATTTGACAATAGTGCTAAACCTTGATAAATCTGGCTCCATGGAATTTAGTATTACAAAGCAACTCTGTTACAAAAAGCTTTATGCAGGCAGCAGAGAGCCACTGGAGAAATGGATTGCAGGAGGAAGCAGACTCTAGTGACTGTATTACCTGCAGGGGTGGAGTAGTCAAGCAAGCTGGTTGCAGGCTGCAGGAGGTCAGGGCTGCTGGAGGACAGGTTTCCAGGAATGGGCATGATGGCCACACTGTGTCTACACTGCTTGGTGCCCACTATGCTGTCATCCTGGGACTGGATCACACCACCATCACTGGAAGGATAAAAAAAAAAAAAAAAAAGACAGCCGTGGTCATCAAAAACTGGAGATGCTCCTGACCTGAGTGGTTAAATGCCTTATTTTTCACCATCTGTTGGTTAAATCCCTTGGATGAATTGGCTGTGAAAATAAGACCATACAAAATGGAGGAATTCATGAGAAGAGACACAACATCCACAAAGGCAAAACATGGGAAAGACATCTTACCCGCTGTCTGCCGAACAGTTACCCAACAGTCTAAATCACACAAGAACACATAACCAGTGAGAAGTCCAAGAGCTTTCCTCTCATTTTCATTCTACCAGTTAGAAACCTCATCAAAAAGACAGCACTGCAAACCGACTTATAACTTGATGAATTAAGCCAAATTGCATTAAAATGTGTGTGTATACCCAGGAGAAAAACAATGATTAAACCGGAAAAAACTAATATAATATTTAAAACAAATGATGTACTGGATTTTAGGAAGCATCTAACGCAAGTGGTGTGGAATCACTTTTTATGAACAATAACATTATTATAATAATAAGATTTTCTTTTTTGAGTTAAAAAAGCAAGACTGTAAGGTCTATATGTTTAACAGTACATATCACATCAAGCAGAAGACACTATTTAAAAAGGTTGTGACTGCAGGTGAGCGGACGCTTCATCCCTCTCGGACAGATCTGAGACGACAGTGACAAGGGAGCAGCACCCTTTCTGAACAACTTCATAACCTATCTACATTTTATACACCTCGTTCTACTTGGTCACTGTCTCAGTTGCTCCTTCTCTCTTATTGGCAGACAAGGTAAGCAAAGGGTCAGGAAAGGTAAGAACAGTTAATGAAATGAAATGAAACATTTAACTCCACACAGAGTGCCTACATGAATCAGATATTCATCTTAATATGAGTTTTGCTCATTCAGTTGGGAGATTTGCTGAAATGTTAAAAGGATAATAAATACACCTCTGCATCTTTAAAATGAAATCCACCAAATTGGCATTTCATTTTTGGCAGCTGTTCATTATTAAAAGCTCTAAGCCAAAGTGCATTCCTCATTATACTGAGCAGTCTGTTTGCAGCTACACCATCCTCAACCTTTTTAAGATCCACTTAAAGTAAGTGTAAAATCCTTTTGAACAGTGATTGATGTTAAAGGTGAGGTTCAGTGCTGTGATGTAATTTCAGGATTAAGGTAGAATGTTGCATTTAAAGCCCATTTCAAAGTCCTAGCTTTATGATGGAGTTATGTCATGGTCTACATTTTGCAATGAAAGGCCTGTTGAATGAGGCTCACCACAAGAACTGATGGAAAAACAAGCTCAACCAATAGACACATGTGCTAATTTGAAGAGGGCTGCTTTTCTGATGTTCAGGGAATACAGTCATGTCTTTGAAGTCGGACATATACAGCTTATTAAGCTGTATATGTCATTAGCCACATATGGTGCCACAGCAACCATTTGCTGAGATGGAATGCCTAACTGCTTTAGAAAAACTGAGTTAAAACATATTAACCATGCCTAACGATACTGAGGTTTCTTTACTTTTTAAGTGCCAGAAAGCACAAATTTTCAAATATGTATATCAACAGTATTACTACTGTTATTATTATTATTATTATTATTACTACTACCACCACCTTAGTTGTAGTAGTTGTACTATAATCCTGCAGTATGAAATGGGACACCAAATGGGGGTGGTTATACAAGCGCCTTACCCAAAGAGTCCCCTGTGCAGGTGAGGCAGATACAAAAAGAAACATTGAAGAAGAATGTGAGAATAATGTCAGAAGTATAAACACAGAAATTAAGCAGCAAAACTAGCCATACACAAAGTCATTAAACAATGTATATAACACCATGTAAATAACTTTATGTAAATTTAAAAACAATGTTTTTAAATCAACATAAAAAAAATACCAGTACCAGACACAGACTACCTTTATTTTAAATGTTCAGTACTGCCTAATACATAGCAATGCGTTACTAACAAGGAAAACAGATTTAAAACGGATATACCTTAACAGAGATTAAATAAAAATGTAGATGTTTACACTGTGATGAGCACAAATGTGCTTTTTATGGCTGCTGGCAATAGCACTACTCAAAGATGATGCCTTGGTGTATGAGGGTCACTATGCATAACTAAACTGTCCGACTCTCCACAGTTCTAAAACAACGTTTAATGGGGTAGCTATCAAAGCAGCTCTATCAGCTAAGATGTGAACATCTCCTTTTTTCAGCATTTACCCTCTATCATATTTAACATGAGTCACAAGAAACCTGTTCTAGATCATTTATGTTATAGGACAGAAACATTTACTTTTTCAGGATTAAAAACAACTTAGTATCTTCTCCAACACAAAACTTTCAACAATTTGGACTTTTGTAAGGTTGACTAAAAGCATCGCGGAAATTTTCACGGAGATGACAAATTATTTTGCTGTTTCCTTATTTCAGCAAAGAGTAAAATGTTGAAAAAATTAGGCAGAACCCACACATTTCCATTTAATATCCATCAAGTGAACAAGCATTTTTACTACTAGTACTGACCATTATACAACACCAGAGAAACAAAGACTAAAAGGCCAACAAAGTGAACCTTTAAAAGCCTGGCAAAAACTTGTGAATTGAAAGATTGTAACGCACGCACGCACGCACGCACGCACACCACCCCCCCCCCCCCCCCCCCCCCCCCCNACCTTTAAAAGCCTGGCAAAAACTTGTGAATTGAAAGATTGTAACGCACGCACGCACGCACGCACGCACACCACCCCCCCCCCCCCTCCCCCGTTGGCTGTGCATATATATTCTATTAAAATAAAATGCTGCTTACTTGAGCCATTTATAAAGTTAAAATGCTTTCACAATTCTGCTCATCCATCACAGGAAGAATGAAGAAAAATTGATCATTTAAATTGCTCTTGAGAGCAAATAAATGTCCACAGCACTTGTCCTTGTTTCCTGTGATGACAACATGATGACAAACAGGCTACTGAGCAAGCACACAAGATACACTGAACAGCATGCGCAACCCCCAGTGTAGCACTGAGAACCTGAGCACCAGCAACAACAATGGAAAATGAGAATGAAAACTCAAACGTTTGAGTCTAGCAAGGGGGAGACATGAAAGGAGAGGGTCAGAAACTGAAGTGGAATTAAGACTGAAAACAGCAACATGGAGAGACAATCGCTTATTCCCACTTCACTGGGGCAGAACCAGTTATTTTTTACCAAGGAAATCTTCTAAAGTTTCCCAGTGCTCACCTGAATGGCTTTGTGGGCAGGATGCTGAAGCGCGTCTTGTCCAGGATCTTTCTGATCTTGTTCCTGCTGCCAGACACAGTATTGGCCTTCATCTTCTTACTGATCTTGTCAGTGGAGAACTCAATGTCACCAGGCAAGTCAGGGATGGAGAAGCGGTTGTTCTTCTTCTCCTGGATCTTAGGGATGTGCGGCCCACCGTTTTTCTTTTCAAGCAGGATTCGGCTCAGGAGCTCTTTGAAAACTGCAGAGGCACGGCAGGGAGATGGACACAAGCGGTGTTCATATTCCCATACACTTTTCACTCAAGGACTGGTCTTATACTGATTCTAGAACCAAAGGACTAAAATAACAATTTTAGTTTTTAAAAGAGAAAATGATTTATACAAACATTTGGAAGGGTTTAAAATAACCTCATTTTTGTGGCCATTTCAAATCAGGAACAGATCAGTATCCTAACAAGCAAAACACTTAATGAACTTGTATGCATTGCCTTTTACATTGAGACAAAAATACTGCAGCTAATCAGGAAACCATGAACAAACAACAAGTTTATGTAGCAGTGCAAATATAGCTTACTATGTAATGTGATGTAATGCAATACATACTAACAAAAAAAATGAACACTTTTAAAATGACACACTTCTGACATTTTCACATATGTCAAGCTAGAATTTCATTGGAGATCGGGCTTCTCTTACCAAAGATGTTTGTCTTCACTGTAAGAGAGAGGTGTGTGTTGTTTTTCAAAATATCCATGGCTTTGGCATATGAAATGTTCTCAAAGTTTTGACCATTAATCTCCATTATCTGAAACACAGACAACACTTTCAAACATAGAACTTATTCAGCAACTTGACATCCTGAAAACATGAGCATAACAGCCATCAGAGAAAAGACAGAATTTGAAGGGGAAATGCACATAAGCTAGGCAAACTGACTCAGAATTCACAAATGTTAAAAAAGCCCATTCAATGCACCGTGCACATAGGGTGAACTCAGGGTTATTAATTCACTTCAGCTGTCTGGGCCAGCCTTGCACTGTCTCTCTCTTGCTTACATAATGCCATCAGTGTGCTGCACGACAGGGGTCCAGCTCACCAATTTACATGTCTTCACTGTTGCTCTTCTGTTGTTTTTTGTCCGCTTAAACTGGAGGACTCCCCCCAGAGTAATGCATGCTAAACCAGACACCGGCCAGCTCCAGCACAGAGCGGTCTGGCCTTACTAAAAATGGGGTTGTTCAGCCAACAACACAGAAAATGTTCAGAACTGACTCACTCCCACCCATTACCTGGTCACCCCGCTTCAGACCGGCCTCAGCAGCCTTGCTGCCGTCCTCCACGGACTCCACAAAGATGCCAAAGCCCCTCTCGCTGCCACCCTGCAGAGTGAAGTGAAGAGGCGATTCCCTGGAGGGTTTCAGCAGGGTGACTTGCCGCCATTTGGCCTTGGCAGCACAGGCAATGTTCAGCAGCCTCAAGTGACCCTTCATTTTCTGGTCAAAGGAACAGAAGTAAGTTCAATCCGAGCCCATCTAACACCATTGCCCTCTTTTCCACTTGGGCATCAGAGACAAACACAGCCATTGTCCGGTTGATATTTTATGGTGCACTTTTACAACTGTGCCATTTTTGGACCATGTTTATCAATGTGCATTTTTGTGACTGTGCTCAGAAGTATTTTTTCATTAAAACTCACACCATTGACCAAAACTGTACAACCTACCAATAATATTTGCTTCTGTCCAGATATTCATTGCTTAGACAGAGTATTTTGTGAAAAACAAAGCGAGCAGTGCAACAAACATGAGAAAAGAAAACAGGAAGAAGCTACATTATTATCAATCTAAATTCCATAATATAAGGACTCTTGACCCCTGGCAATAGTTATCGGCACCGAAAGGTCAACACTTACAGCTGCCTCAAGTCGTCTCTCAAAGTCCTCCAGGAACTGCGTCATTGCTGGGTCCCCTTCAAAGTCGTTGAAGTGGTTGTTCACCCATAACAACACCACACGTGTAACCTCCATTGGAAGACAAACAGAAAGCAGGGTGTGTTAATATTTAAGCATTTATCCGTGAATATCAATAAACTACCAAACATGCTTATATAAACTTTTTCTGCGTGTCTGCTGAACTTAAGACATACTGTGTAACATGTATCCAAGCAGTGAACAAGAATTTGAGCAAGAAAATAACATTCAAGAGTGTTCATCTTTAATGTGAACAGACATGAACATACAGAAGAGCTATTAGCAACTTGTGTGAAAAACAGCTCCGGAAATTCTGGTAACAGTTTCATTACTTTTTTAAGAAAGCTCTCTTACTAAAAACGTTCTCAAGCAAAGAAAACACTAAGGTGTCATGCTCTTCAGCAGGTTTGTATTTCACAGAGCCATTAACAGGAAAAGAGCTCTTCATTCCCCACTGGGAACCCATGTTCTGCCAAAGACAGTCTCTGAAGGGCCTCTTAAGACCACCTCACGGGCCACTTTGACCACCGCAGCCATTGCTTTCCTCTGTTCTTTGATTACAGAGCAGACACTTCACTACCGACCCATGCAAAACCTCACCTTGTCTCGCAGGCTGTCCACGGTGAACCATTCTAGCAGTTTCTGGCCAACCACCAAAGGGCTAGACAGGAAGGTCCGGTATGTGAGAAGGAAGTCTTCTACGTATGTGGGGTCCACCACAGAATGCTCCTCTATCAGGTGCATGATGAGCCGCTCGGGAGTTCCCTGAACCAGAGGCACACTCATTTATGTTTTTTAATATCAAATTGAAATTATTCTACTTATTTATAGAGCTGAACGTTTTCCACTGAGAATCGACATCACAGCCTCCAGCTAATTAAAGGAACTGTATCCATAACCATCGAAACACAGTACAAAACTGGTTTAGTTGTACATTAATGGGAGAAACTCCTTGAGCAAATACCTTAAGTAAAAATTACCCTGCTGTAAAAATGGATATATCGTTGTAAACAGTTTAACACTGAGTTGCTTTGGGGTTAAAAAGATTCCAATAAATAAATAATTGAAAACCACATTGTTAAAAGGGAACACACAGACTGCCCATAGCCTTAAAAAAGACGACACATAAATGGACATCTTCTAGTATAATAAAGAGTACTACTTCTCATTGCAAAATAAATGTTTGCTCTTCCACAGAAAGCAATATTTGCACTAAATTGTGGCTCCTGAATGATCAGAGAAATGTTTGGAGACACCCACGTTTAAAGGATTTGAAACTAAAACAGCCTTTGGTCAAGCGCATGGAGAAGTGAAGTAAAACTTCACTATATTTTGTGACAGCAACAAGACTAATATAAGAGAATACAAACTGACATGCAACTGGAAAAAAAAAACTGGATATCAATCTCAAAAACACTCACTGGGGGAAAAAAAAATAAAAGAAAATAATTTGGGAAAAAGAAGAAAAAAAATCCAAATAATTTTTAGTCTTCACAGAGAAAAGGCCAAAAAAATGCTAGAAATAACATAAACATGTCAATATTATTGCAGCATTTGTTCATTTAGTTGATGTTTCTCTCCAGGACAAATTACAACTTTAGTTTTCCACACTAAGCTACTTAAAATTTGTTTATAGATCTATACAGCAGAGCAATTTTTCCTGCGTCAATTCATGGTAAGTACCAAGAATACAAGAATAAGAGTAAGGATTCAAACCTAGACCCAGTCAACAGTTCTACTCTCAGGACTATTTGCTGCCCCCAATAAAATGAGATCCTTTACTCACCTTGATGACAATATGGCCCTTCCTGGTGCCAGTGCGGTCCAGCTCACGGTGCTCCTTCACCATGACAATTTCACCTTCCTCCTCCACCTTGTGTGTGTTCTTCTCCACATGGTTCAAAATACGCCAGTAGTCCTCTTGGGCGATGCACACAAACTGATCCACAATGACATGGGGGCAGCGTGTAAACTTATGGAAGAGGAGCACACTACTCTGCACCAGTGACAGTGACTCCAAAGAGAGCAGTGTTGTGTCATGGTGAAGAGTCATGGGACGCCCGTCACAACTAACTGACCCAGCCACTGCCTGAAAGCCCCTAGTAGTCAGTCTACTTGTACTTTTTTCTTACAGGTCTGGCATCATTGACAGCTCAGACTACACTGCAACAGGCTAACGCCTAAACCCAAAAAGAAGACTGACCAAGTTCCAGAAAGAAAAGGTCAGCAGGTTGGTCTCAGTCAAAGACAAAAACGTCAGTGCTTGGCTTGTGAGTGCTCGGGTGCATGCGCTATATTAAGCTATAAGACTGAGTTCCTGTTCTCTATCACTGCAATAAAGAGTTTAACCCTACGCAACGCCTGTACTGCTTGAAATATAAGCAATGAAAATAAGATTGAATTTGTGTGTTATGAAAAAAATTGTGCAAAATCAACTTGCATAACTCACATATTGTTTACACTTTTACCCTACTAGATTTTCAGAAAAGGTTGAAATTGTAAGACCGTGAAACAACCAATAAGAAAAAAAAAAAGTATGAAAAAAAAATGCCAGAACTCACACAGCACCTATGAGCTTAATGTTTATTTCATTGATTTTATGTCACCTCACCTGACAGTCATCTCCCTTGGTGCGCACCTCCCCATCCATGTACTGTTTGTCCAGGGACGGCGAGATGCCAAAGCTATTGCCCATGCACAGCACCTCAGTGCGCCCATCTGTATGGATCACCTCCACAGAGCCATTGAGGATCACATACCATAAGTCCAGCTGTGCAAATGGGAGACATTGCTTCAAACATTCAAGGACACTACCAATGAGCAGGAGACTGCACCTCACAGTTCATTTCACAAAGGAGGATGCAGCTGTAGTCCAAACCTCCATCATCACATTGCCATTATGGGATATACAGGACAGGTAACAAATGATGCATCAGAAAAAGTATATTAAAACAGCCTGTTTAAAACAAATGCTTAGAAGTGCTGTGGCTTAAATTCTTTCAGAATTATGTATATGAGATTTAAAAACATTATTTACTAAGCATATATTGTATATGAGTATGCCACATAAATTTACCTAATCTTATGGGTCAGTTTCACAATATTTATGTGGCTTTTGCTTGAAAGGTATCCTTTATGATGCTTTGAATGAAATACTTTTAGAAAATATCTATGACACCAGCAGCCAGTAATTCTCTAATGGACACGGTCAAGGCGTAGGAGGAGACTTGGAGATCGACAAAAATTATGCATTGGAGGGAGAACAGAATGCAATGAAATGCCTTGACCTTTCCTTCCACCTGAATCATCCCCATCTCCCGCTTATGCTAAATAACAATTTGTACAGATGAATCTACTGTAAAGCGTCATAAAACTGTCCTGCAGCAGCTTCGGCTGGTGCTTCAAAGCTCCTAGGATATGGATTCAGAAGTGGGTTTGAATCCAGACTCTGGAGAGTTGCTATATCAACATATCAACTCTCCAGGCACAAAAAAAAAGTTCTGAGTGAATTGCTAACACTATACTGCCCTTAGTGTGTTTACGTATGAGCGAATTGCTTAGTACTGCGGTGGCCCCACATCCCACCCACAGTATCACATCTGACATGCTGTTTTCCCTATGGGTCTTGAGCCTACAGTGAACAAGCATTTTCCAGAAATTGATGGAATTAATCATGAGAAAATGTGTGCAAACTGAATCTTCTACAATAAATCTGCATAATAATGTTGCACTTTGCAGCAAGAACCCTCAACTTCCCTTTGCAAGCAAAATAGAATCTGGTTGGTAGAAAAAAAACCTGGAATAATAAAATAAAATGAGCTGTCCTTACCTCTTGCCCATCGTGCAGAATTACGGTTCCAGCCTGTTCCACTACTTCAAAGACCATGACCGTGCACAGTTCCCTCCTGACAGACATGGTCATGTTGGCAAAGGCAGGGAGTTGGTGCATGAACTCCAGTAGTTGCTCTGGGAGGGGTTGAGGTAAGTATACAGTTAGAACTTGTGGCCCCAGGCCTCACTGAGATGCAACACATTAAGTGCTGAGGGGCCACTCCTGTGCAGAATGATTGCTGTATGGTACAACATGTGCACTACAGGGTGGTTAACAGTGTTTTAATGATAATTGAAAGTTTATTTTAGGGTTTTTGAGATGCAGTGTACAGGACCCTGGTATATGCAATATTGTATTGCACAGAGTTTTCATGAACAAATTAAGTGTGTAAATCAGGGGTTACCTGTACAATCTCCATTATCAGCTCTACAAGAAGAAACCCTGGACCAGCTATTAGGAACTACATCAATGAAAATTAAGGTCACCTATACAGTCATCAACTCACCTATGTCATCATCATTTCTTTCCACAGGCTCCTTCTCAAGACACTCTCGCACCAGGTCTCGACCAAGCAGAGGGTATGTGGTCCTGTCAAGGTCTTCATCTTCCTCCTCATCTTCCTCAGAGTCGACCGCAGCCTCTGGGAGCCCTGACAGGTCCAAATCACCCAGGTCACTCTCTGTGGCCTAGAAGATGAGTGATTTTCGTGAGTTGGAAGATCATTCAGCAGAAGTCACTCCTTTTTCACTAGAGTACAGAGATCATCTCATCTAAAGTACTTGAAAAACATTGGGAACTCCTTGACACCTCTAAACTCCACAATTTAATGGCCCACGGTTTTCCCCCTCATTTCTACAGTTGGGAAAATATGAAGAGACACCACCACAAATAACAAAAACTTCCTTCTTTTGAAGTTTTTGGAACTTCCCCTTTCCTCACAACTATGGTTTGACCTAAGGGATGATCATATTATATATACTACTTACATCTTAGTGGCATGTTAAATAATTATCCTGTAAGGTAAATAAAATGAGTTTAAAAAAGAAAAATTTGCATTAATGCAGCTCTGAAGCTTGAAACAAGTTACTGTCAAACAAGGGCAGGGACACACACACACACACACTTTTTTTTTTTTTGAAAAGGAAAAAGTCTCACCATTTGTCACCTGCTCAAAAAGACAAAAGACAGCCATTTGTTGCCCAAAAGGCACATTACATGGTGTGACTCGGTAAAATGAGTATAAAAACTTCTAAAGGTAATGTAGTAAGAAGTGATTGCTCTCAAACAGCTGCTCATTAAGGTGGCAGTGGCTGCACAATGGACAAACATAGGAAAAGCAGAAAATCATTTCTGATCAATGTGACCGAAATATGAGTTCACATGCAATCTTTTAAAAAGAGACAGTGTCCTTGTGAGTACATCAGATCTTAAGAAGAGTGAACCCTTTCAGCAAACTGAGATGAGACTGAGGGTAGATTCACAGCAGAGTGGGGGGGGGGGGGGGGGG